>JALBCR010003875.1:0-74845 GCA_030710515.1 Abscondita cerata | reverse complement strand
GGACGCACGCAAATAAGCAACTTGCCGACAAGTATGTAAAGCAAGTTACATAGTCGATTCTTCAATACTATAGCCAACATAACAGTTAGCAAGTATATCTAACTGTTATGTTAGCTATAATTATTGAATATATATATATATATATATATATATATATATATATATATATATATATATATATTTGTGTAATCAAATTTTTTAAGTATTTCGTCCGTACAAAAACACTGCCAAGCCTCTTCACTGGTGTATCAGCTTCTCTTGCTAGTCCTCTCAAAGCCCGGTAGAAGAATGATAATATTTCGACTTCTAGTACGAACAGACTATGTAGGTTCTGCAAACTTCCACTTAGTTCCATCTCTTCCTGTGTAATTTCTCTGTAAATAATGGAATATCATCAGGAAGTGGTGGAATCCAGCACTTCTTCATCTTCACGTCACTTTGTTCTGTATCGGTATCGTTATCACGTTTGTTTTCAATTCTTCTTGAGGTCCGTATTATTGTCAACGTCACTCGTCTCCTCTCGCCTTTCTTCCACCACAGAGCCATAAAATTTGCAAAAGGAATGTATTGAAAATGTATTGCACCAAATTCCGCTGTGGATGAAGCAAGCAGAGATCGGTTGTACAAAATACGTCCGATTATGCCAATTTTTTCAACAGAAAAATGGCCGAAATTTATTACCCTGGAAAGGAATTATCATTAGAGTGAATCAATGGTTTTGTGGAGGGGCCGATTAGTATTTCGACAATACATAAAAAATAAGCGCCATAAGTATGGAATAAATTATACATGCCTGAACCAAATGGCATTATTCTGAAATCATCAGTATATACAGGGCAAATGGGCGATCAAGGAGGAAAAGGTCACACAACAAAGGTGGTGTTGGACCTCTGAACCTTTAGATAGCGGACATTCAGTTTTTATGGACAATTATTATAATTTTTATGATTTAAATAGACAAGCTTTCCAAACGATCTACTTACTGCACTGGAACATTAAATTCAAAAGGAAGGGCAATCCAAAGGAAGTGCTTCAAAAAATTGAAAAAGGAGATTGCATTGCTAGATATGCCAACAACATAGTAATTGGAAAAATGGAAAATGCTTTATGACGTTTTGTTCATATCTAATCAATACGATAATCGAATGGTGAGTACGTGAACAGAAGAGCAAATACTGAGAAAACCTGCTCCAATTTATTATTACAATCAATATTTGGGGGTGTTGATCGACAAGATCAAATGAATTCCTATTACCCTTGTGAGAGAAAGACTATAAGGTGGCCACTAAAATTAGAATTCACTTCATGCAGCTTATGTTTCTAAATTCCTTCAATTTAGGCGTAAAGTTTTCTGAAATAGAAGCAATTTGTACGATTTTCGACTATCACTACTAGAGAAACTATTGCAGACTGAGTTTGATCCACTTCAAAACGATCTTTACCACAGCCTGCTCACGTAATTTCAAAATTTCGCAGAAGGATGAAAAGGGCCAAACAAAAAGAAAACGTTGCCGAATGTGTTCTGGTCCAGAAAAAGCGAAAGGCAACAATCTTTCATTGTGCGTCATGTGTCGGAGAACCAGGACTTTGCGCTGGAGAATGCTTCAAAAACTTTCGCGAATCTGTAAAAAATGACGTATATTATTAATTATGTAGAAAATTACAAAAATAAATTGTTTTTAAAATCAAAATTGTCTATCTGAACTTAATTGAGTTATCATTTTTCATAAGATTTGCTAAAAGTTATACACGGATCCGTGTCGAAGTCCGCATAGGGTAACAAAATTACTTCACCAGGTGCTGACGACACGTATCCGTGACACCACCCCCAATGGATATTCCACCTCCTCGTAGACAACTTTCATCTTTTGAAGGTTTATTTTTTTGCCATATAATGACTTTTTAAGAAGAAAGTTCTTCAGCTCGATGAGATCAGCAGTGAAAGTGTTAACAATTAAATAAATATAACAAAACCAAATAAAACACTTTTGGACGTCCTGTATATATATATATATATATATATATATATAATATATATATTTGTGTAATCAACAATTTTTAAGTATTTCGTCCTAAAAAACACTGCCAAGCCTTCACTGGTGTATCAGCTTCTCTTGCTAGTCCTCTCGTGCCCGGTAGAAGAATGATAATATTTCGACTTCTAGTACGAACAGACTATGTAGGTTCTGCAAACTTCCACTTAGTTCCATCTCTTCTGTGTAATTTCCTCTGTAAATCAATGGAATATCATCATCAGAAGTGGTGGAATCAGCACTTCTTATCATCTTCAATGTCACTTTGTTCTGTATCGGTATCGTTATCACGTTTGTTTTCAATTTCTTCTTGAGGGTCTGCATTATTGTCAACGTCACTGTCGTCTCCTCTCAGTTCTTCTTCCACCACAGAGCCATAAAAATTTGCAAAGGAATGTATTGAAAAGCGTTAGTTTCTGATTGCTCCATAACACAGTTATTGGATATTCTGAAAGAGAATCATAAAAACAAGTTTGCATGTTAGGTGTATACATGAATAAAAAGAATTATGATCAATAAAATGTCAAAAACAATATAAAAGATACTTACCAAGGTGATAAAATACAATTTATAACCAACAAAGTTACATATACACATATAAATATATGTCCTCAAAACGGTAGCTGCGTGTCACAGAGACCCACGATACGTCTATTTTGGTACAACGCGAATGTCAAACTAAATGGCGCCACTTGAGCTACGTAGGTAACAGTTGCTTAAGAAGGTACCTAGAAGGAGGGATTTGTATTGCTATTAATAGGGTGGGATAAAGTAAACTAATGCTTACGGGTCATACTGAACCGCAGCTACCGTTGTCAGGTTAAGAAAACACCTTGTTCATTATTATTGCTTAGCAATCGAAGCGTCTCGTCGGCATAATAATGAACATGGTGTTTTCTTAAACCACCAGCTCTAAAATTATATAAAATCAGACAAACGATTTCATGATTTTCAATTAATTAATAAGGATCACTTGCAGGAAATATTGAAATAAATGCCAGATAAAATAGTCCGGACAATATAACAATAAAATTGTTTAAGATAGCATATGAGGAAATAGAAGATAAAATTATTCATTTAGTAAATATATCTTTAGAAAAGGAGTTGTTCCGAAAGTATTGAAAGTCTCAACAATTATACCAATTGAAAAGTACGCAATACAATAAGAGTGGAGGAATTTAGACCAGTAAATACGTTACCTACACCCACAAAATTTTAGAAAAACATTTCAATACAGTTGTGGCAATTTTTAAATATGACTAATTATTTAAATGAATATCAATCAATTTCAGAGAAAATCACAATACAGAAAAGTATTGCAATATCTAATAAAGGATTGGAAAGAAAATAAAGACAGAAATAACATCACAATTGCAGTGTTTCTGGATCTAATGAGAGCGTTTGAAACAGTGGACAGACCAAGGCTTATCGATAAATTAGAAAAATGGGTATTAGGGGGGGACTGTTTTAAATTGGTTCTGGTGGGGGGTTACTTGAAGGGACAGATGGCAGAAGGTTAAACAAAATGGAATAGAGTCAGGTGAAATAGAGAGTAAACACGGAGTGCCGCAGGGTAGATAATCGGACCATTATTATTTATTATTTATATAAACGATATTATTGAATCGGTCAAAATGCTAGACTACATCTTTTGTTGATGATGCAGTAATATACATTGCTGGAAATGATATAATTCAATTGGTTAACACGTTAAACCGTGAACTTCAAGTATTATACTCATGGCTTAATTTAAATAAGCTGAAACTCAACTTTGAAAAAACAAAAGCAATGATATTTAACAGAAAAAAGAAAAGGTCTTACTGGAGTGAAGATGAAATTAAGATATTTATGGATGGAAAACAAATACAAATAGTAGAGAAAATAAAATATTAGAGTAATAATAGATAAACAGCTTAAATTTGATCAACATATTGATTATGTATCTAGGAAGTTAGGTAAAAAAAATAGGAATGTTAGGTAGATGTAGCAATTACTTATCGCTTCAAACCAGAAAAATAATTTATAATACAATAGTACTACCACATTTCACTTATGCGTCTACTATAATAAACTTAGCAAATAAGAGTGATATGAATAGATTACAGAAGTTGCAAAATAGGGCAATGAGGATAATTCTTGGCTGTGATTTAAAAACTAGTATAAATGAAATGCTTTCTAGGTTTAGTTGGGTATGTGTATCAGAATTTTGTAGAAATTAATTCTTTGATTTTCATTCATAGTATAAGATGTGGTGAAGTGCCTAAATACTTTGTGGGGATTATTACAAACTTTTGAAGAAAAACATGATTATAAAACTAGAAATAGAGGCAATTATAAAGTAGACAAAATTAATCTTAATGAAACTAAAATTCACTGTTTTATAAGACATTATTAATATACAACAAATTAAACAATGAATTAAAAGAGATACCTTTAAAACAATTTAAATATAAAATAAAACAATTGTATATTAATAAAAGAACTAGTCAGATCTATGATATTTAAACCTAAATTAGTTACATATATTTATTTATTTAATTATTTACTATGTATTAAATTTAGATATATTATAAACATAAAATTATAATTTTGTGAAAGTTTTTTTTTTGTATTGCTCTTATTGGCAATAAATAAATAAATACTTGACTTAAACATCCCAATAAGAAGGACCATTTGCTTTAATAACACCCATATACTAATAGTAATAAAATCTTTGTAATATATTCTATACATTTAAGAGGATGTCGTTTATTTTACAAATATTTTGTAAAAGAAACTACCCTAATGCTAACGTTCATGGTTTATAGACAAAAATTGAGTTTTTTTAAGTGGAGATTTTTTTCAAATAAATTTAAAGGAATTGTTTTCAATCTATTTAAACAAATCAACATGTAATAAATTAATAATTCTAAATCGTACATAATAAACCCTTTTTATTTAAATTTTTTCGCCATGTTGGTACGTTTTCATCTGAGATACTTGATTCCTTTCACTGCTGAGTAGTTTTTCTCACAACCAGAGACGTCGCTACGTAATAACGTACAACATTTTACTATTCAGATTCAGATTCTATGGCCTTGATGTAACTCACCCAGCCCCGTTGAATTTTTTTCAGATGAAGAAGAAATATTAAATTAATTAATGTTGACAAACAAATTTGGTTCAAGCAATGGAAAAAGCTATCGTTTGTTGAAAAAATGGTCAACTGTAAAGTTAGATATTATTTACAACAATGTTTCTATCATAAGTTTTTCGGAATGATTAATATTTTTCAAAATAGAAAATAAAAGAAAGAATAACAATTCCACGATAATTAACAATATTGCAGAAAGCTATTTAACCATAGTATCAATAAAAATTAAAAGTGTGACGTACATACTTCTTGCAATATTCAACATAACATAATCTCATGGTCCGTGATGCTGTTTAAAGATTTCAAGTAATCACTTTGTCTTTGGTGCTAAAATACTTACCTAATTGCTAGTTGTCAACAAATTCTACGACCCAAGAGCTAAGCATTTTTTAATTTTTTTTTGTTTTTGTGTTTTTGGTTTCTTTATTTTTGTAATTCATGTTTGTTTTTCTTTACATAGAATAAGGAGTGTTTCAGTAAGTTTTGAAATTCCGGAAGGAGTGTCTGTATAACGATTTCCTTTTAACGCTCAAATACAGAACACGAATAGTGTACTGCTAGCTAAAAGTACTCCTATGAGGAAGAAGTAAGATGTATATTTAAAGTTGAACTTTTTTTTTATTCCAATAATATTGCTTTCCTCCGTTAATGAATAAGGAGGTGCAGAAACCAATATTATCGTAAGATATATAATTTTATTTGTATTTTGAGCAATAATTGAACATAATCGCCTATGAAATGCACCTAACTATATTTATATTGCATACATCAATTAATATTCGTACATTTTGTGTTTGCTACAGTTAATATTAGTGTTCATTTTATATTGGTGATATATGTGTTTAAGGGCTACCATTTTGTGCAAGTACATGTGCATAACCCTTAATGGCCTAAATCTTCTGTTGCGTTGACGGTGCGTAGCACCATATAAGTCGAAAACGAAGCTCGCATTATCTAAAATATCACACAAATAAAAACAACCGGCACTTAAAAAACCAACCGATACTAACGTAGCCAAAGATCCTTCAACAAATGTGCCGGCTTTTATTTTGGTAGCTGTTTGGCTTCTTCTAATCAATAAAATAATACTTTTTGAACGTCCAAATCGGTACCTACAAAATCAATTTCGTACGCAGCTAATGCAACATCCTCGCTGTCCTTTCTCATATTTTCGCCATAAAAACATATCAATGTAACCGGAAAGATACCACACAACGCTTCAATTACAGCAACGCCCAAGTGTAATCCAAAAGCGGGATGCTGAAACAATTAAAAGTAAATCTAAAACATCAATTTTTGTTGTAAAACCAATGAAGCACGATAAGCCGAAATGCAAACAAGTCCCAGCGAAATCACAAACGTTATTAAAATGGAATCACTGAATAGTTTCATCACTTTGTCGGCTAACTCAGTTATACGTATGTGGTACACAATTGCATCTTGAAGATATTCTCTTAAGTAGTCGTTTTTATCGCCATGATCATTCTAAACAAAAAAAATTAAATTTTATTTTTGTAATTTATTGTCTGAATCAACATACTTGAAGGGCTTTATCTCGGGCAAGCTTTGAAATGTTTCTTAAGTAGATTTGAAGAAATAAAAATTGAATACTAATAAACTTTAACATTCCAGTCGTTAACGTGACAATAACGCAAGTGTTGATTGTAAAATAGAATAACGTAACAACTTGGTAAAACCACAAGATTTCAAAATTAGGACTATACGTAACGTCAATAATTGTTATTGCAGTTTCGGCAAACCCCAGTCTCCATTTATGATAGTCATTGGTAGATAACCTTGTTGACAGTGTATACACAGTTTGTGACATTATAGACAATCCTCCGAAGCCTCCAAATAAAATACACTACAATAATACTTATTTGTAAGTCCAGAAACAATATATTTATGAGTACGAGTAACTGTAAAGTGTAAATTTACTAATATCAACAGATATTAAAAACAGTAAGACTTTTGCTGGACTTGACCAGCAAATAGCTGTTCTGACCGTTTAATGCACTTGGAAATCGGACAGAGGTACAAAAATGGTAATGTATTTTATTAATAAAAAAATGTACCTGTGTTTTTTGTAGCAGAATTCCATTCTTCTAGCATCTTCAATTCTTTTCTTTGGAGCCACGCTTTTCATCAGACAAGAATGATTTGTTTTCAAAAGAAGCAATATCTCTCTCAATTTTTGACGATTAATAAATGTGTGTGTCGTTAGTGTGGTAGCTAAAAATTAAAATAGAATCACTAGGAAAAAAGTTTAAAAGACAGTTGTTATGGAATTGTATGTTACAGTGCTTTTTTCCTGCATTTTTTATTGGTGGTATACTCGCAGAGAAAACTTTTACATCTTCAGGAAGATATTGGTGATTGTTACAATAGTCTAATAAGTAAATATTATTGATTTTTACTCACGACCCAAACTATAGATAAAAAATTTTAAAAATTATTCCCAACAATACACTCGCAATATTTGTAAGGAGGCAAACTGTAGTTAGTCGCACATTAACTCCGTAGATAACTAGTTTTTGGCCTATCACATCACAAATAAAATCATGGTTTACTTTAATATGCTTACTTTTTATGTTAAACTGGATTTATTAGCTAATTTAGGGCATTATAATTATGCCCAATAAAAAGCCATGTATTCCTCTTTGGCGTTAAACATCAGGGTAATAGATTTTTGTTTCCACGAAATTACAAAATATCTGAATTTAAACAGGTAATCCGTGTAAGACGGTCAACGCGATTATTTCTTCAATTGTCATCCGCAAGTTCTTCAATTCAATGTTTGTTATATAAATATGTGTTTTTGGTCAAGATTTATTGTAACGAATCTAATCGTTGTTTTGTTTCACATACACAACTGTGAGATTAATGAATAGCCTGGATCGAATTACACTCTTATGGTATTAAGATTTATTGATGGAACACGTACAGCTATAATTCAGATAAAACTACAATTACATTACGCGTTACAATTTATATGCAATATTAAAATTAACTTCGAATTGATTTAAATAAATGCATGACTTGCTTTTATACTTCTTAAATAAATTTTAGAAAATAATCAAACGTTCAGGATAGTGAGTTCTAGAACATCACGATCATTCTAACTTATTCTAGGAACTCAAGTGGCGTAACATTATTTTGCATTATTTCATGTTACATATACTGTGTGTCCCACTGAAAATTTGACATAAGCCTTTTTTATGTTAAATTCAAAATTAATGCGTATTTTCTTCTGGTGCAATTTGAGCACAATATAGAAACATATTTTATTAAATAGATTAAATGAGAACATTTATGGGGTAATGTAAATATTTAAAGCGTATTTTAATTAAAAAAAACAGTAAAAACTTTATAATGCTTTACGTCAAATGTTAATTTTACTTTGAAAATTGTATTATAATATGAATAATAAAGTTATAAAGAATACTACAATCGGAATCAAATCCTGGTTAGGAAGCAGATTAAAATGATTGAGTACCTCATTTTGTTTTTAGAACAGACAATTCGTTGCTTTCTTGGTTCACAAACGTGTCCATAAAGGAACTTTAAAATACTATTTGCTCTCTTACCCCTTTCTGTTGTGCAATTTTGTTTCTGTTTTTTACGATCCTATCATAGATTAAAACATTGACCATTTGTCCTACGGTAGAACCAAATTTCGTGTTCAGATGTTTATGAACTTTATAATTAATTATTTTGAATTAAAATGCCAGAAAACAAAATGCCGGACCAAATCATCAATAGAATTTTTTATTATTATACAGGGTGTTAATTAAGTACTTGTACAAACTTTAATGGAAAAATCTTGAACTAATTTTAAGATAAAAGTTCATATCAATGTAGGTCTGAAACGGCTTGTTTTCTGACATACAGAGCGTCCAAAACGTATTTTATTTGGTTTTTTGCTTATATTGTTGTTAAGTAACTTAGCAATTGGAATTCGTGATTCTGAGTATATTGATGACAAGAACCACAAACATTAACTTAGTTTTTTGTTTAATGTTAAGAAGCACATCATATAGTGTTGTTCCTGAATTTAATTAACCATAACTTTTTGTGTCGCATTGTATGTCATTTTAGACTAGGCAGACCTATGTTTTCCATTCAATTTTACATACAATAGGTACTTCTAGTATTTTCGCTAAAAGCAGACGTTTTTGATAAAAACGGGTTTAAGTTAAACCTGCATTGAATTTTTGAAGTTTTTTAGTTTTTGAAAAATGTCAATTAGTTCAATGACAAATAAAACTAACAAAGTTAGTTTGTTTCCAAGATAAAATGATTTTAATATAAGACAATGAGTACAATGGGGTTTAAGAATATCTGAATGACATTAGAAATGCAACACTCAGAGAAAATTGTTTTTCTGAAGTGATTTTACTTTCATGCAAATTAGGTCATTAAGTTCCTCTTGTGGCAGTGCGTCCCAAGCAACTTAAATCTGAAATTGGAGGTCAGCCAAAGTCTGTGAAGGATGCTTCAAGTTTGTCAGTCTTCGGTTCGTTATTTCCCACACGTGTTGAATGGAATTTAACTCGGTGATGTGGGCGGCCACCGCACGATATTTTACTTATGGTATGATACATTTTAATTATTGTTTTGTGATGTAAGTGTTATGTATGGTGACCCAGAAGATCAATATAAACCAATATAGTGTGGTGACAAAACTCTGTGCAAATGTGAATTGGTTTGTCTTGGCGAAGCATTTGTTTCAAGGTTTAAAAAAACCACTAAAACCTAAACATGCCAACCTTTACCCACCTTAGTATTTATATGTAATAATATTGACATTAAGCAAAATGCATGTCTTTCGACATCTTGTGTATAAAGAACACTTACAAATAATATAAACTAAGTAATGCCAAGAGAAAACTGTAACGACGAATGAATGTTTTAATGCAAAACGTTATCAAAACAAACTTATCGCTTAGATGAAGGTTTGCATTAAAACAGTCAACCATCGTTACAGTTATCTGTTGGCATTACTTAGTTTATAGTATTGATATTGATCCCATCGTCTTCAAAAAGTTTATTGTTCTCCGGGCTAGGTGTTGGCTGAAAACTAGCTCCTGGAAGACCTTGAGTATATGACAGTAGACATTTTTGAAGGACGTCGTCGATCTAACGAATTGCTGTCATAGTGCATCTAATAAACACTAATGATGATTGGCTCCCATAGGTAATAGCTCTTCAAACCATAACTCATACAGGGCGGTATACATTCCGTTCTACAGCAAACGCAATCTGACATCTCTCTCTACGTTGTCTTCTTACCCTTCTACGGCTATCGAGCATTCCGAGACAAAAATCTGGAGTCATCGCTGAACACTATATTATTCTATTCTACCGCCCCATTGCTGGCGTTTCCTGCACCAATCTAGTCTTTGGCGCCGATGTTTGGTTGTCAAAGGAAGCCATAACGGTGGACGGTAAGAAAAGAATCAAAAAGACCTTTAATCTTCTTCAACCAACCACTGGTCTCTAATCTATCGGCAAGTTGAGAATCGGTCTCTGAAAGCCAACAGTCTTGTCGAGTAGTAGAGACTTGGTTGTCCAATGATCCGTACTCTTCTTTTCTCCCTTCTTCAGACCATGTTTGCCAAGCTCGCATAACACTGGTAGCATTACGATTCAAACAAAAGCAATTTCCCGGCACAAAAATTAGTTTCGCAAAAGCTCAGCAATTCGACTCCTTTCAAAATCACTCAATTATTAAAATTGTCTTCAAATAATTTTATAAGACGACAGTTAAAGAAACTTTTATAGTGGGAAGTGACAGATAAAAAGTATAAAACAACAAAAACTGTCAGCGGAAAAACAGTTGAAAACTTGATCACAGCTTACTATGCAGTTAGCAATTTTGTGTACAAAAACTGTCGAAAAAGAATAATTTTTTTGGGTGTTGCATTTCTAATGTCGTTCAGTATATAATGTAATAAATTTTCCATTTACACACAGACAATTGAAAAGCAGCAATAACAGCTATCAGCAGCTGGATTTTTGCTGGTTAATAATAACATTGTTACGGTTCAAATTCGGTTCTGTAATATTCAATATCATTTCATTAATTCATGTGAATTCGTCGTCGCGATTGGGTTTTCCACTGGTAGGCCGTTACGACGCGGTGAAATTTTCGATGGGAGAATCGGCGTTTGTCAATGTTCGAGACGGCCACGAAACAAATATGCATGCTGAGTTTATATGCTGCATTTCGATTCCGAGTTTATGTTTCGATGGTGTTCATTGTTTTATGAATGAAATTGGTTTTGGTATTGATTCATAATTAATTAATTAATTTCAACCTCTTGATTACGACGACAAATTGTTAGCGGAAATTAAAACACGCGTTCAAGGAAGAGATGAATCAGTAGGTGTATACTTGGCGATTATGAGAAATTTGTTTTGTAAGCTTTTAAGTTCCCCTTCAGAAGATAAAAAACTTAGAATAATAATGAGAAATATTCATCTCTTTATTCAGGACAAATTGGCGTTGGTTGAGATAAACTCTGAGGAAGAATTACTGAAATACGGAAGAAGGATAGAAGAAATAGAAACAAGAAAGAAAGCAATCTCTGAGGCACGAAACTCACGACCGCTGATGCGTCTGGAACCTGACCTCGCGTACGTAGAAAATGTTAATAAAGAAGGACGTGGAGGTAATCATAATGTAGGGGAGATAAATGTCAACTCTATTTCTGCTGCGAATTCTTCTGGATTTCGTTGTTGGGATTAATAGCTTATAGGTCATTCTGCTCGGGGTTGTAAAGCTCCGCGTACTTTGCATTGTTACCGTTGTGGAAAACAAGGGATTCTCACTAAAAATTGTTGTAATTCGGGAAACGGCTCAGGGCGACGTTGAACCTCCGGTCAAAGTCACCTGCGAAATTAAATCGGGAAAATATTTCTTCTGAAAATACCGATATTGATAATAGAAAAGAAGTTCTTACTTGATTTTATTTTCGCTCAAATGGGACAAGATGAAAGACCTTATTTACACGTGTCGATACTAACTTTAAAATTGTTGCGCTTCTAGATTCCGGAGCTTCTCGAACAATTTTGGGAGGTAGGGGTTACGACATGATTAAGAAATTAAATCTGTTTGACTCTGATGAAGTCTTCGTATAATTGTACGGTTGCGAACGGTGAACTATGTGAAAGCATCGGTACAATCACGATGCCTATTCAGCTAATAAATAAAACCGAACATATTAAGGTTTTAGTAGTGCCGTCGCTTCCTCACGCTTGATTTTTGGAAAATTATGGGCATTGTTCCTAATTTAAGAAACAAGGTGTGGCATTTTGCAAATAGTGAGCCAGTTCATGTCTCTTCGATCTCTGCTTATAATGATTGAACTCACGAACAGTCAACTCGTTTGAATTCCTTAATCGATTCTAAATATTCTCGTATGAAAGATGGCATCGGACGGACTCATCTAATTGAACTTGTTATTACTACTACTGGACTACCTATCAAACTAAATCCTGATTGGATGTCCCCTTATGCACTTAAACATGTTGATAAGGAATTAAAATATTTGATTTCTAATGATATTATTGAAAAATCAAATAGCCCCTGGTCATCTCATCTTATATTAGTTCCTATAAAAGATGGTAGCAAACGTGTAGTGGTAGATTTCCGAGGTTACGACCTTTACGGTTCCTGGTAGGGGGTTGTGGCAATTTAAAGTACTTCCCTATGGGATTGCATCATGCTAGCGCTACTTGGCAACGTTTGATAGACCGGGTGTTTCGGCAGATTTGCAACCTTATGTGTTCTGCTATTTGGATGATATAATTATTGCAACTGCCATGTTTGAAAAACATTTGGAGGTTTTGGAAGATATTTTTGAACCCTTGATAGCTGCCGGTTTAACTTTAAACAAAGAAAAATGCGAGTATTGTCGTTCGGAATTGCGTTATTTAGGGTATGT
This sequence comes from Abscondita cerata, assembly GCA_030710515.1. Taxonomy (NCBI): domain Eukaryota; kingdom Metazoa; phylum Arthropoda; class Insecta; order Coleoptera; family Lampyridae; genus Abscondita; species Abscondita cerata. Next base: position 61,730 of record JALBCR010003875.1, on the reverse strand, counting down.
TGTGAACGAATACGGCTTGAATGTTGATAGTAGCAAGGTGAAACCTATTTTAAATATCCCAACTCCTTCTACTGTTAAGGAAGTTCGTTCGATTGTTAGATTGTGTAGTTGGTACAGGCGGTTCGTTCTGATTATGCTACTATTATGGCTTCTATTACAGTGTTACTCCAAAAGGTTGTAAATTTCTTTGGAACGAAAATTGCGAACAAGCTTGATAAAAATTAAAGTTTTCTAACTAACGCACCTGTGCTTTCATGTCCAAACTTTGAACATCCATTTTACGTTCAAACTGACGCTTCTGGGTATGGATTGGTGCTGTTCTATCGCAAAAGCGGATGGCGAGGAGCATGTAGTAACTTATTTAAGTCGTTCTTTGACTAAGTTAGAGCGAAATTATCTGCTACGGAGCGCAAATGCCTTGCCGTGATTTACGCTATCGAAAATTTCGGGCTTACATTGAGGGTGTAAAATTTTTTTGTTATTACAGATCATTATTTACTAGTTTGGCTACAAATCTTAAGGACCCGCTGGAAGACTAGCACGTTGGGCAATTCGTATACAAGCTTTTAATTTTGACGTTATTCATAGAAAAGGATCAGAACATTTGGTGCCGAATTGTTTATCTTGTGCTGTACCCTTGATAAACAAAGTAGCTGCTGAATCCACTGATGACATCACCGATAAGTGGTACCAGAAAATGACCAAGAAAATTAACGATAATCCTCTTAAGTATCCTCAGTGGAGGTGTGAAAATAATCGTTTGTATAAATATGTTAAATTTAAGGGATTTAGATTATCCGAAGAAGATGACTGGAAGTTAATTGTGCCTAAGGAGAAACGTTTGCAATTATTAAAAGAAATGCACGACGACCCAGTGGCTGGGCATATGGGCGTCTACAAAACGTTTAATAGACTTGCTATAAAATACTTTTGGCCAAAGATGAGATACGATGTGCAACGTTATGTAAGGAATTGTACCGTGTGTTTAGAACAGAAACCTTTGCAAAGAGCGCCTCAAGGACTGATGGGTAGCCACCCTAAAGTGTGCAAACCGTGGGAACTGATTTCCTGCGACTTAATAGGGCCTCTTGTTCGTTCTTCTCAGGGTTACAAATTTATTTTAGTGGTTGCTGATACTTTTTCCAAGTATCCTGTTTTAATTCCCTTGCGTAGTGCTACGGCTAATTTAGTTTGCAAACACGTCGAAGAGAGTGTGTTTTTAACGTACGGTGTTCCTAAATATATGATTTTAGATAACGGTGTTCAATTTCGTAGCACTCAGTTTAAAAATCTCTTGCATAAGTTCTCGGTTCGACCTATTTTTACTCCATATTATTCTCCGCAGGTTAATCCTTGCGAAAGAGTAAATCGGGTAATTAAAACCATGTTGGCATCATACGTTAAAGACAACCATAAATCATGGTGTAAAAATTTATCGGCAATTGCGTGCGCGATTCGGAGCAGTAAACACGAGGTAACGGGATATTCTCCGTACTATTTGAATTTCGGTAGAGATGGTATTATCAGGGAATATGCACAGTTTATCCTTGGCGGAATCGGGTATTGATTTTGAGAAGCGTAGCGTTATCGAAACAAAACTTGAGAAATTAAAAGATATTTTTGATTTTGTTAGGCACCGATTAAATAAAGCATATTTTCGTAGTAAAACCAATTACGATTTGCGCAGAAGAGAAGTTAAATTTTCCATTGGTCAAAAGTGTGGAAAAAGAATATCGTATTATCTAATGCGAGTAAAGACTATGCCGCTAAGTTAAGTAAACGGTTTATAGGTCCTTTTATAATAAAGGAAGTCATGGGAAATAATACATATCGTATATCAGATCAGTTAGGTAACGATAAAGGCTGTTGGCATGTAAAACATTTAAAGAGTCATCCTCCTAAGGATATTGCAGATTAATTTCATTTTATGCTTTCTATATCGATTTTTTTGCTACATTTTGAATCCTTCAGTTTTCTTTGTTTTAGAAAATTTGGGAAATTTTCTTTTGGTAAGGGGTGATGTTACGGTTCAAATTTGGTTCTGTAATGTTCGATTTCATTTCATTAATTCATGTGAATTACGGCGATTGTCGGATCTCTATTGCAACGCATTCTTTCATCCCAGGATATCTGTTAATTATAAATTGGGATTCTTCTACGTATTCGGTTTCGTTATTTTTGAAAAGGAATTAAGACACCGAACATTTGTTTGTAAGAGCTATCACTTTTTGGAAACCTTTCTTTTTTGCACAATTATCTTTCTTTAGGTGTTTTATTTCGGGACCCGCCTTCCCAAATACGGTTTTGTTAATCTCAATAATTCAAGGAAAGTTCGAGGATCAAGAAGACTACTTTTGTCCAGGTTTTTTTATTACTCAAATTATTTAGTATTAGTGCACGGCATTCTTGCATTAGAAATTAAGAATATTTTTTTTATTACTCTTACTCGTCACGAATCGATTCGAGCAGGGAAAGGATATATTTTGATTTGTGCACAGTTGATTATAATAAATTACATTTTTTTTGCGAATTTACAAAGCCGTATTCTATATTTCAATATTAAATTACTTTTGTTTGGGTATCTGCTTATTACTTTTATTCAAATAATATGAGGTTGTGTTTTTAATCAAACACGATAATGCATATGGTCATTTTTAGTTTAAACATGAAAGTATAATTATTGTTTTGTTAACAAATCCTATAAATTATTATATTAAAAATCTTATTTAAAAAATTCAGTACACAGTAATCCTTCTACTTACTTTCAGGAGTAAATTTCAATTTCTGCGGTAAAATTTTGTCGACTGCACATCTCTCATGAAAATACGAAAGCTATAAAAATTTATTTTTAAACTTTAAACTCAAAATTAGAAAAAATATTGTATGTAACACGTAATGAAACATGATTTTTGACTACTAATGTCGTTTCGTCTCGTCCGCAATTATCACATTCGTTACAATAAATCATGTGTTCCGTCACTGGTAACATAAATAGCTATTTCGTCACGATATAGCCCCTGATCTCAAGTATATGACATAAACCATTATTACCTGTGTCGAAGAACTTTTCTTTTACTTTTTGCCCAGCTTCTCGAGTTTTGGCGCCACTGTGGCGTCAATCCCTATGTAAACAAGACAACCACGAGTACAATTTTTATAAAACTTGATATATGAGTCTTATTTATTATAGCGCAGACTAATTAATATCTGGGCAATCGGTAGAGACAAAAAAGACTGTTAACATTCGTAGATTTTCTAATTCTTGGAATATTTACAAAAATATTCGTTTTACATCTTTTTGCTTTAAATAAAAGTTGTTGGTAATTTAATTAAACACATCTTTTGTGTAAATTATTGTTTGTTGTAACTATTTTTTTCTATAACGCAATTTTTATTTTCTCCAACGTCCCGAAGTAGGTGATTTAAACAATTGTTGGTCGTTAAGTGTTGATTTTTTTTTACAGCGCATCGGTTTTTTTTCACTTCTATCAAAATTGTTAAATTGCGACGCCGTTTATTTTATTTTTCAAGCAAAATTTTTATGTCGTCGCACACTTTTGATACTCTTTTACACGTTTGTTAGTATCTGAACGATGTGAAGTTCTAAGCAAAATGCTTGCTTTGCTTGTGGCTAACATTTTTGGATTAATTGGAGATGGAACTAAAAAATAAGAAAGAAACAAAATTTAGAATTTCAATGGGCAAGTTACGTTTTAAACGCTCACGTCATAGGTACATTTTGGATCATTTCTTTCGATAAACATTACAAAGTGTTTTTGTCGTACGTTGTACTTACCGTATCAATACGCAATAAGACCGTCAAATATAGTAAAGATTGCATCGATGACCTGTTATTGAGTTGTCCGAATAAATTGAATAGAAATATGTGTAATACATCTTATTATATTAGATTACATTTATAGTTCATTATACAGAGACAACAATATGGAAATAAAATTGTATTTGGTTGGATTTACTGTAGTGGCTTAGTTGTTTATTACTTGGACAAAATTGTTTGTTTATGTTAGGTAATAAGAATCATTAGTCCTGATAACAATCAACATAAACAAGTTGAAAATGCAAGGCATTGTCGCAACAAACTTTGTATTATCCAAATATGGAAAGAATGGCAAAGTTATAATTAGCGCCAATAGACCGTCATTGCTAACTTTCTATTATCCAAATATGTGCCACATTGATTTTGGACATATTTGGATTTTTGAAATAAACTTAATTTCCCAAGGGCATCGGGTATCTGTGGCCCCGATTTTATGGAGGATAGGATATTTCAACTCAGCTATGCCAGAGGAGTCTAAATATATGCCACACATTGATTTTGGACGTATTTGAAATTTTAATTTTTTGTCGGAATATCGCGGGGCTCGGCGTCCCCGTTGCCCGATTTTAATGCACATCAAAACTTAGGCTTTGAATCGATGATGTATCGCACAATGATGTCCGACCATTAGAAAGGCTTCGGACGGACGCACACACGGACGCACGGACGACAAATCGATTTCATAAACGAACGAAGTTCGTTGAAAATGTTAAATTAACAATGTTATCTATAATTCACTTAAAAAGCTTTAAATTGGTATAACTCAAAAAAGAAGCAAATAACGTTATGACTCTCACTCTAAAACAAATATACAGGGTGTTCCTAAAAGGACTTTACAAAACTTTAACATGTATTTTTCTGACCAAAAACAAGTTGTTTTTAACATAGCTTAGCTTAGTGAAAATTTGCTTAGTTTCAATTGGCAAAGAAAATGGGTGTTGTAATAATTAAGTATTTGAAATATCGATGCCAATGTATAAAAGAAGGTTAATTTATTATATCTAGATTAAGTGACTTATGGGTCAAAAAAAGGTATTTTACATTAGAATATATAAATCTGAAACAGCTTAAACAAATTTGACAGATTGTAGTATGTAATAGGCATAGATTGATTTTTTGACACAATATTGATGTTTCTGTCCATACAACGGTATAAACGCACCAAAATTGCCAAATTTGTTTAAGCTGTTTCAGATGTTTGAAAAAAAGAACAAATTTTTTCAACAATAATGCTGTCAATTATACTCAATATACTATTGGCGCGGAGTAATAAACCTGTCAGAATTATCGAATCTCCCGTATAGAAGTGGCGTAGGTACCTGATACGTTTGGAAAATCATATTTTTAGTAGGTAAATATATTATAATAGTAAAATCTACCTTGATATGAATTATTATGTGGTTTCTTTTATTGTTTCAATCCTTACTTTGTGGAAGCCTATCTAAACTTTTGTAAAACACAGTAGTTTGAATATAAAATTAAACTCTAAAATCGATAAATTACAAATGTGTCGTTTCTCAATTTGTCTATTTTAAATTTTAATTTTATATAGGTACGTTTACTGAGTTTTACAAAAGTTATGAATCTATTTATCGATATAGCTAAATAAAGTAATTTTAAAACAATTATTCTTTAGCGTCAAAATGTGTGTTGGATTATCTATCATCAGGTAAAGTGGGGTCGTTAGCGCAGTCAATACGGCAGACGGGTTGTAATTTCTGCGAAAGATTACGGATAATTAGTTGTTTGACCGAAGGGCTTCGTATACTTCCTAAATAAAAATATGTTTAGTTTATTATTAGCAATGAATCGGTTTTGTTTGTTTGTTTGTGTGTTAATGCAAATAATTTTTGAAATGGAAAACTTTTCACCAGCAAAACGTGTTAAAAGTGGCGCGTTATCTGCTAATAAAAAATTATAATTTTAAATGTGCATGACGCTGTTCGATGTCAACACCCTGCAAAAGTGTCGATGATATTGTAGGATTATGTTTTGCAATGACGGGAATATCAAAATCCACCATTTATAAACTAGTAAGCGAAAGAAAAAACTTGGGGACAAGTGCTTCACCCACTTCCATCTCCTGGTCGGCGCCCGATGGAATTAGATGATGCAATGAGGAATTCTGTCTGTACAAAGATTCACTCGTTCTACTTACGGAAAGAGATTTCGACCGCCTTCTGGAAAAGGAACACGGTTAATTATTACTCATATTGGCAATGAAGATGGCTTTGTAGATGGTGGTTTGTTAGAATTTGAATCAAAGAAAACTGGCGACTACCACGAAGACATGAATGCTAATGTGTTTGAAGAATATTTTGAGCAGATGCTAGATTTGATACCCCAAGGATCTATAATAGTTATGGACAACGCCAGCTACCACTCACGAAGATACAAAATTTACCTACCAGCGCTTGGAGGAAAGCATAAAATAATAGATAGGTTATCTGTTAAGAATATAACTTTTGAGGATGACATGGAGAAAAGAGAATTATTGGATATTGTTAAAGTTCATAAGAATAAGTATATACGTCATGTTATTGACGAAATGACAAAAAATCGTTGCATTGAAGTACTGCGTTTACCACCTTACCATTGTGAGCTGAATCCTATAGAGTTGGTTTGGCTCAAGTAAAGATGACGTCGCTTGTAACAATACCACTTTTAAACTCGACGACGTGAAAAAACTTCTGGAAAATGCATTAAACAAAGTAACACCTGAAAGATGGAAGAACTGTGTATCTCATGTCGTTAAGGAAGAAGACAAATGTTGGCAACTGGATAATTTAGTAGAGATAACATTGGAGCCAATTATTATATCAGTAAACACACAAGACAGCGATTCTGATTCGAAATGGAAATTTCAGACGAGGAAGAAAGTTAAATGACCAAGCTTAATGTGCCTGAAACAGTGTTCTACTCTCTAAACACCATTTATTATAACCATGAGTGAGTATTGTCAGTTATTTTTAAATATACCTATTTTACCTACTTATGTCTTGTTATTTAAATGAACATTTTTATGCCTGTTACTTTTATCTATTCATTTTGATAAGTTTCCATGACAACCACATAATTTTATAATTGAGCCAAATTTGCTTTTTGATGCCTAAAATCGGTGCCCGCAAATTAATTGTAATTGTAATAAATGTACTGACGATATCTGCATTACTATTTTTATTTTATATTAATGTCATATATTATTTATATGTTATTTATTTTATTTGTATAGTAGATCACATTACAAATTTTACTTCTTACGTAGTATATACCATTATTTTTGTACCTTGGTATAATACCCACATCTACGGCTATGATTCTAGTTTCGTCACTACCTGGGCTGATGGCAACGTACACACAGATTAAACTATTGTTCTCAGACCTTAGATGGGTCGATATGCTGCTAGAGCGGCACAATGATCGTATTTTGGTTAGAATTTATTGGTTTTTACTTAACCGTAGAAGTACCGCTTTCACAAGAAAATAAAGAATTATTTCAAGCAATTATGATTTATTACTCCGCGCCAATAGTATACAGACTTCAGTAAAATGCGTTTTTTGCGAAAAACTTTAAAATTTATCATACCTTATGTAGGTTGTCTTCTTTCAGAACTTGACAACTAAGCTGAATTTTCACTAAGATAAATTTTGTTAAATCGTGGGGATTTTTGATAAAACCTTTTAGAAACACCCTGTATATAAAATTCTAATTTTTACTTATCGATTTTGCTTAAAAATCTGACTGGGCTAATCAATTTAGAAAAAAAATTAAATTTGACAATAATTCTAAGTATGTATATTTGTCGTTGGTCAACACTCAAAACTAATGAACCATTACTATAGTTTCGGCTAATATAAATAAAAATAGTTTATAGTGTTGGCCAATGACAAATATATAAAATTTAGAACCGCAAAGCAGGTATTATATAAATTGAAATGGAATTTTTCTTATTCAGATATAAAATTATTCTTTAATATAGAAAATTGATCTACAAAACTCCGATTAAACAAATAACATCTAAAAAAATGAAGAAAAGATTAAAAACTAAAAAAAAAAAATTTGTAACCGAAACCTGACGGGTGCAAACTATTTGAGAAATTTTGTTATTATTGCCTGACTACAGTTGAGTTATCATTAGCACATTTCAAAAGGTGCTGAACAAATTTCTGAAAAACCTGCTTTTCAAAATTTTAGAATTGCACTTTGATGTGTATTACCAGAGCACAAACTATTGGATAATTAACGTCTCTAAAACTAGTTATATAACATTGATAAAAGAAAGTAAATAGTTTTTTTATTGTCTCCAGAGCATAAAATTTTTAACATTAAGTAAAGATAATAATAAGTAGATAATACAATATTAACAGTGAAGGCAGAATAAAAATTTATAATTAATTGTGTAACATACCTAAACACGTCGCAGTAAAGTACAACCAACCATCAATATTATCATTAAAATTTCCTTTTAATATCCCAGCACTTAGGACCAACGGATAAGAACAGCAAAATAACAAAATAATGAAGGTGTAAATTCTGTAAAAAACATGTTTATTTTCTTTCAGAGACAAACCAGTAATGTTTAACAAAAAATTATGTACGCGAAAATATTTCATCGATGAACTCGAAAATTCTGACATTTTAATGGTGGGGTTATTAAGAGAACTCTTAATTTATATTTTTCTACGGTGTTTATTTATGCATGAATTAAGAAGAACGTTTAGGTAATTATAGTGTAAATAAACACTTTTTTCTAAGTTTCAGAATGTTTCTTGCAAGGGATTAATTAAAAAAATATTCGAATAGCTCTAAAATATTAAAAAACTACAAATAAAAATGAATTTTGAGGGCATGAATTTACATTTTTCTCAAGAATTACTTTTAAATGCTTTAAAAAGTTTTGAGATAATTATAGTGGTGAATACCTCTTTTCCATATATAATTTATATTATTTTCCACTTTAGAAATACCTAATTAGTAAAATAAAAATCGAGTTTATTTAAAATATTTATGTACAGTACTTCGGTCTCAGGTTAAGGCTGATCATTTTCAAGGCAATTTTGACAACATTTAATCACAAGGACAGAAAACCCATAATTTAAGTTAACATATGACAGAAGAACTAGTCGTAAGAACTAAAAATGTTACAATTTGAGGATATACATGGACATAACGAAGTTTTTAAAATATTTATTCAGCAAATAAGTTGCAGAAACAGTTGAGGCTAAGCTGATATACTGAAACGTTCTGCAATATACTATACTGTAAAGCAGGCTTAGATATCCGATATTGCTCAGTTGCTGTGTGTGACTGCGTTAAGCTCAAAAAAAAAGATTAAAAAATTACCAATTACGGTGAACAAAAAATGTTTGAAGCATTTTACGTGTAGATGCTGAATTGGTTGATAAAATTTGGTTGGAAATAAGATTAAGCTAATGTACAAGAAGCTATTACATCAAATCAACAATTCTTGAACACTTTGCTGAATAGCAGTTTTTTAGTAGCATCAGGGAAGTGATTTATTTATTCTGAATAGGTCTTAGCGCCTTGTTTACTGACCAAAATACATAATGGTAAGGATGTTCTAATTCAATATACTCTTTACCAAAAAACCAAACGGCAAACAGACAATTATTTTAACAATAATACTTTAATAAAATAACTATTAATAATGACATTAAGTACGAAAAATAGACGTAGCATTGCAGTTATGTGTTGGCTAAGGTATCATGTCGATAGAGGTCCGTTGGTTATCTTCTGAATTCTGTGGGTTTGACCAATTTATTCACATCTTCAAACGACTTTCCAAATCCTTATATTTGTTTCCTTTAGTTAACCGAAGAAACTTCAGAGTTTGCTTTCATTCCGGTCTGGTTTATATAAGACTTTGCCATGGTATTTCTACCGATCTCATTCAATGTCAAAGCTTTTTTCTTCTTCCAGGGAATTAACGACATACAATCTGCATATTTGCCATCTCTGCGGAAGCAACCTGGTAGCTTTGGAATTGAAGACAGTTCAGCAGATGCTAATATTGTTTTTAAACTGTCATTAATGATTCTATGTATAGAAAATTTTCCAGTATCAATGGTTACCCACAATATCAAGAGTCTCACTGCAAATACAGTTCTGTGGTTCACATAGATTCTACTTAATTCTTAAGCCAATATCATTTTAAAAGATTGGTCATCTAAAGAGAGTTCCAATAAAAGATGATGGTAGAGCATTTAACCATGCAATAGATTCTTTATGCTAAACTACTAGAAGACGAGCTTTGTCTTGACTATTCAAACAATCAAAGAAAAAAAGATTTGAGCGATAAAATGCATATACTAATGCATCAAAGTATCTTTGATTTTTTGGAACAGGAACAGAACATAAGGCAGGATCGAGATTGTTAAGTTTGAACCATGTAGTTATGGTCTGATTAAAAGCATTATTAGAATAATTAAAACATCTTCTTTAAGAACATTTTTTATAAGCTTAGACACACCTGAACAGAACCCAGAAAAGCTGAATAACATAAATTCCAAAATTGTAATTCCCAAAGAATAGTAATTTCACATTTTTTATAATATAGTTCCGTCGTCAAGATACCACACTGTACATGTATATACTGATCTTCTGGGGCACTATACATAACACTTACATCACAATAAAATATTTAAAATGTACCACACGAATAAATAAATAAATAAAATATACCAACAGTTAAATTAAGCCTTGAGTTTCAAAATTAAAAGATGAATCACGGCACAGAATAAAACTGGACCAAGAGGATCTCCTTGTGTCTCTTCTTTGTGATAAATTTTTTAAGACAGAGATAAAGAATTATGGTAAACTTGATCAATAAATGCAAAAAACTTTGGGAGATGATCTTTCAGTCTTAGAAGTGTAATATTTCTTGATATCATGTTGAAAGCGTTTACATAGTCTATTTTCAAGATGACTTTTGCTGAACTATGTTGTAAATTGATATATTTTTACAGACTAAACTATTGCTTCGGTTGCAAACTTGATAGCAAAACCAAATTGACAAGTTAGTAAATAACTGTGAATAGGTTGTGTGATGCGAATACAAACTATCTTAATAATTCTTGTTTTTTATTCGTTCTTTCGTCTAGTTATACTGTGTGTCTAATATAATTTATTAATTTTTAATCATTTTTAATGTTTGTGAAATCGTCAATTCTTGATGATTATTTTTAATTTTGTGACCCACACGGTTGTTTAATTTATGTTTAGCCTCGATGAAGCTCTTACAAGTTTGGGCAAAACGTCGGCCTTACATGTAATTTTGAGATAGTTATTTTCAACCTTACCTCCACCTAGAAGAATAACAACTTTAAATTAGCAATTAATTCTTCTTAAAGTGCAGCCAACAGCGATTACATAGATTTCATCATCTTTTTATTTAGAGCAGAAAGTGACGCTTCATAAAGAATTTAAATATTGTTATTTGGTACACATCTTTTGGGTATTAATTTACATTAAGCCAAGGCTTTAATTACTTTACAAGAAGATAAACCCAAAATATATTTGGTCAAATCTTTTAAATATTGAGGAGTTAAAGAAATTTAGCCCACCACAAAATTATTTTGTGCTTTCAATTTTTTATTATTTACACAAAATAATGTAAACAATTAATATTCGAACATATATAATTCTAAGTAAAATAATATTTTTTTCATGTATACGATTGATTTTATCTAAGTCGATATAGATTACATAAACAAACATCTTTCAAACATACCTGAGTGCGTAAAGGGATGTAAGCACCTTGACATCGTAGTAAAACGTGTGGGGAGAACGGCAGCGGCATATGAAAATATGGTGATTTTTCAAAAAATTTTGACGGAAGTTATATCGATTTTTTTCTATCAAACTTTTTGTACATTAAATTTTAATTTCTTCATTGAAAATATGCAGTTAATTATTAGAAGATTAATTAAATAATAGTTGAATTGATGATTAAAAGTCAATTTAAGTGAATAAATAATAATGAATAAAACGCGATAAATTAGTTAATGAAATAATTACAGTTTTCGAACAATGGATAAACCAACGACCAGTAGCATGACTGATAACCATAGCTGCATAATATGTGAAAAATTGGGTTCATCTTCTGAAAACATTTCAGATTTGAGTGATATTATAAAAATAAGTAGAGAAGTAACCACGTTGAGAACTGCTTCAAACCATGATGGATGATGGATTGTTACCTTACTTACAAACTGATGTTGTTTATGCCCATTTAAGTTGTCGGCAAAAATATATAGATAAAAAATATATTGAAGCGTATAAAAAGCTAGTTGAAACTTCAATTTTGATTCCAAAAAAGCTCCAAAGTAGCATTGATTCATCAAACTTCGATTGGAAAAAAACTGTTTCCTTTGTGGGCACGAAGCTGATAAGGAAAAAGAAGCAAAATTGAATAAAAATCGGCGAATACAAGTCAATAAAATCTGGGGCAGGTACAGATGATAGATTTATAAATTTAAAATGTCATGGACGATATTTAGAAAAATGCGAAAGGAAACAAATCAAGTGAATGTTCAGTGGTAAGTATTTAATTTTACCTATAAATATACTAAAAAATGATACATATACAAAGTCATTACCGGGTGTCCGAATAAGAATGTCTCGCGTCCGTATATCACTTATACTAAATTGTTATGTACAAAATTTTAAGGCAGGTTAAATTTTCACATATCGTTTTCTATTTTTTGTATTACCTAACGAGATATGGTCGGAGCCATTCCTTTTGGGGCACTTGCATAAATGTTTGTAAATATATTTTAAAAACGTTTTTGTATTGCCATGCAACAGCCCCTTCATTGTTACAGTAGCGCTTTAAATGGTCTCTCATCTTTTTTGACATGACTGTTGATCTTCTGCCACCATATGGTTCAAGGTTTTGTAATTCTCCGATTTCTTGTCTCCATTCTCCTGGGACAACCTCTGTAGTTCCAGTAATTTCTCTGTCGACACTATCAGTAGACAAATATGAACGTGGACTTGTTTTTATAAGCCAATTGTGTAGGGTACATGCCGCATGAACAATTTTTGTTTAAGGTTTTTAGATTAACGGCTAATGGTTTTTCAATAATTCGGAAGCGACTATCTAAAATTCCAAAAGCATTCTACAAAATCCTCCTTGCCCTACTTAAACGGTAGTTAAATACTTGTTCATTTATAGGGAGACGTTTTCTATATCCGGAATACGGCTTCATAAGATAAGTTTTAAGCGAAAATGCATCATCTTCAAGGAACATTCCACTAGGCAGTAGATTGTTCTCTAATTTTTCAAACAATCCGCAGTTTAGGAAAATATTGCCATCTGAGTTAGATCCTTTAAAACCTATGTTGGCGTAACTGAAGCAGTATTTATCCTCAACGACAGCCATAAGTACAATGCTGTTGTGTCCTTTTGTAATTAAAGTATTCACTGCCTCCATGCGGTGGAGCCTTTATTAAAATATGTTTTTCCATCTAGTGCGCCACAGCAATTTGGGAAGTTCCATGTACTCTCAAAGCCATTGGCAATAGATTTCCAGTCATGTGTTGTCGGCACTTGAAACCATATTTTTTTTGTTTTAGGAAACAAACTTTTTACAAAACTCAGACAAAGAAGAAGAAGAAATGACACGATGTACAGAAGATGAAACAGTAGTCACGGCGGGACTCGGCAATCAAGAAACTCCTACGGTCATAAAATCGGCATCCCACAGAAAATTTCGAGACAGGCCTCCATCAGCCAAAAGAAATCGATTGGACAACTTAACCCAGGCAGTATTTGATGGATATAAGAAAGACGGATGTAAGAAAGCCGAAAAAAATTGTCGTGCATTGAAAATAAATGTGCAGACATTGAATTCGATGAAAATATGATTTTAAAAATAGTTCAAGATAAATTTTTGTGGAATAATAAAAATTAAAGCCGCTTGATATTGAGAATTAAATTAGACGATAACAATATTTTTACATACCAAGCGGAAAGTGATGCAGACAAATTAATTGTTGATACAGTAATTAATTTAGAAACAAACAATGTTGTTATAGTTTCAGAAGACATTGACGTCTTGGTTATATTAACGTCATTAGTAGACTAGGATCGTGAAATATAATTTTTAAAACCATTCAACAAAACATATTTTCTTCGAGAAGTTTAAAAGAAACGCTCACTAAATGTAAAGAAAATATTCTTTTTGTGCTTCCACCGGTTGTGATACTACATATGCGTTTTTAATAAAAGCAAAATTAAGTTTGCCAAAATCTTGAGAAGTGTAATAATCTCCACAAAACAGCAAAAGTATTCAAAATGTTAAAAAGACTCCAATAATATATTTCAAGCGGATGTAACATGTATTTTGGGTTTATATAGAGCACTGGCAAAAATTAATGATTTGAATACATTACGATGCAATTCTTTAATAAAAGCAATGACCTAAAATACAAGTGTTCTTTTATCATCGCTACCTCCTACAACTGACGCAGCATTTGAACATCTAAAGAGAGTGTACTTGCAAATCCAGATATGGCTAAGAAATAACGTAAATATTGATAATTGGGGATGGAAGCATTTCAATAACATGCTCATTCCAATAACAATTCCAGCTCCGGATCGTCTATTGCAAATATTATTTTGTAATTGCAAAAAGGATGTGCAGCTGCTTGTGGTTGTCAAAAGAGTGGCTTACACTGTAGTGTAGCATGTCTACAATGCAGTGAAAATAGTTGTTCTAATACACCAACTATTATTCAAATAAATAAAATCGAAGAAGATATGTGATATATATGAAAATATAAATTGTTTAAATAAACAAATATTTTATTAATAATTGTCTTTTTTATTAAATTACTATTTTTTTACAAATTTGAAAATGAAAAAAATTAAGATCACAATTTTTTAATAGGTAAACTTTTTTATATGTATCATTAGCTGAACAATCCATTTATTTACTGTAACCGAAATCCGAGGTTTTCATTTATTTAACGACCCGGGTGCTGCACTATATGAACAATTCTAGTATGATGTTTTAAATCATTAGTTCTATAGAAAAAAATAAAACAAATGTTACATTTTTTGTCTTTCTGACTGTGAGAATACGCAATTTTCGAAGCATTCAATATTTGGTTTGTCGATAGAAAAGATTTTTAAAGATATTCTTCTAAGTTTTCAGAGGTACGAGGTGTTAAAGTTTTTCTTAACAACTGACCATTTATTTATTGCTCTGAAACCGATCGAAATATGTAAATAAAATTTGGTGGGTTTTAAGAGGCAGTTATTGCGCATTTTTTGATATAAGAATTCTATGTTTATCATGATCTTTGGGTAATGATTTCAGTTTCTTAAAAGAAAAATGGTACGCCACCGAGATATTCTAAATTAAAAATTATTTTTCAATTTCTCGTTCAATTTGTGAAAAAAATCTCTCCTGCCTTTTTTTCGTACAGGGCACCGTTTTAGGCAAAAAAATAAAACATCTTTACGCGTATTTTTCATTTCTTTAATACATTATCAAGAACTATCTAATACAGAAACACTAAACCAGAAAAATAATAGAAGATAACATGATACGAAACAATGCAGGGTAGATCTAATGCTTAATATGTAAAGAGAAACTTACTAACGACTTAGTTAAGACGTTTGCCATCGATATAGCTTCTCTTGTGAGCGCGTGTAAAATAAGTGATTATTTGGTGGCGTTATTTAAAGAAGAGGCAAAAAGCTGTATTTTTTTCCATTTCGCCAGCAGAAAAACTACATTCGAAATACGGAATAGGCAAAACAAGCATACGTTGAGGTCAATAAGCCTACTCGCTTTGATTTCAAATTACATTGCTTTACTTATTTTAATAAAGTAGTAAGTAAATATACAAGCAGAGAATAAGATAGATGCGCCTTCCCAACCAAAGTTTCTTTTATGTGCAGAGCTTACTCACATTCACGCCATTCTGGAAATGGCTCGGCAACAAGAAGACGAATTAGGCAAATTCGTGCAGTGTAGATTAACAAATGATTCGAATATGGTTGCGACAGACTTTTGTTATCACCACGACTGTTACATTCGATTTGGAAAAATTGCGTGCGTGTCGGTATTTCCTACGAGACTTTACGGATTGAATGAAAAGTTTTCTGTCAGATGCTGATGTCTATTCCAGAAAATACATGCGGCCGAAATCGGTGGATTTCGGAAAGCAAGTGACTGTCACTGAATAACATGGTGTTGACTGGAAGAAATTGCGCATCAGTTTATTCAGGACGTTTGGAAAATTTGTCGTGCCAAGAAAAGAAAATGGACTGTACCAATCTTTGCAAAAATTTTCGGAGAAAAATACAATCCGTAACTTATGACTGAGTCAGGGACTTATTCTGCATTTGCACTTATTGATAGCTGCGTGCCGACCTACTTCATTCATGTCTCCAATTTTTCTCAGTTTGGGCTTGTATCTTTATAGACACTACAAGTCACGGTACCTAAGACATTCTTTATAGCATATGTTTGTCAGCCTCCTACTCATAAGTGAGAAAATGTAAGTACTCGCTGATGCCTGCATGTAAACAGCAGAACCTCGTTCCAGACGAGTTCGTTCAATTTGCGTTCGATAATGCAGATTTGAATGTGCTTAGCCTTGATGGCCATGAAATTTTTTATGAAATGAATCATGTATCAAGCGCCACAAAGTACTCTTCGAACTTTACAGAAAGTGCCTAAGATATGCCTAAAGCCTCCGTTATGCTCAATTCTTCCAAAGAAATTGGCTAT
This sequence comes from Abscondita cerata, assembly GCA_030710515.1. Classification (NCBI taxonomy): domain Eukaryota; kingdom Metazoa; phylum Arthropoda; class Insecta; order Coleoptera; family Lampyridae; genus Abscondita; species Abscondita cerata. Next base: position 45,124 of record JALBCR010003875.1, on the reverse strand, counting down.
CGCATAGAAATTATATCGTACGAGAAACAGGCCAAGATAGATTGGAAACATTAATAACTGGTGATGTTGACATTGTTTTTTTACATGGAGGGGACATGGATACTGCCTGTTGAAAAATAACCAATTTGTCTCACGTCCTTGTTTTTGACGGAATTGAAACAATGTTGTTGATTTACATTAAATTCGCATCAGGTTACAAATTTGAAATGTATCTACTTACAATTCTAGTGAATTTGTTAGTTTTGTCAAGTGCAGTTTATAGTGGTGAATTTTGTCATCTAAATTTTTAAAAAATTATTTGATTTTTATATCACAACTATAGAAAGATAGTGTCACGTGCAGAAAAACAGAATTTTGTTAAACTTAATAATAAGAAGATGTATTAACGGGAATTAATTTTGACAAAAAATTGGTTCAAACAATGAATTATTATTTGGAACAATGTTTCTTTCATTAGTTTTTCTGAATAATTGATGCTGTTTAACGATTTCAAATAATCACTTTGTTTTGGTAGATAAAATATTTAGAAATTGCGAGGCGTCAATCAATGCTGCGACCCAAGTGCTATGCTTCCTTCAATTTTTTAGACCTACGTCCAGAAACACTAACTTTACAATCGTCAAAATAGGCCGGAAAATCTTTGATTACCGGCCTAGGCCGATAAAAATTTAGTACAGTTTGTTAGCGCTAGAGGGCAGGTCGATCCGTTGGAATGTGTCATATGATAATCACAATTGTTGATAACCGTCATTTAAAGCTGATGGTTTCATGTAAGATTTTGGATCAAATTTAACCAGAAACAAGAATTCAAAGGTTTGAACTTAATCACAAATTACAAGGCCCTAGATGTTGGAAGTTTTGCTAAATGTAACATAAAAATTTATTTGTACATTTATACACTTTTAAAATCTTTTTCGTACTGTATGTTTAGATGGTTTCCATTCGATTCAAAATAAGTTCGAACGACGTATCTTTTTGATAATTTAATGGAACTGCATTATGCACTGGGATATTCTTCAACACATTTACAAAATCACTTTCCAAAAAATGCACTGCATAAACAGTTTTTTTATTCAACTGTTTTAAGCTTAACAAAAATAGTCTATCGTTTCCGCAATTGTTTAACTACACATGTAGCTAGCTTCGTTCCTTATTATTAAGAAAGCGGAAAAACTCTAGATGAGTTGCACGGCTTCTAAACCATTCGAAATACGAACAATGTGCTTTTGATGGCGCCATTGCATTAAAAAACAAAATACTAAATAGACACAGAACCACAAATAAATCGCGAACTACGCGTAAATGAAATTTGAACAATGCTTTCTAATTAAGGAATGTAAGTATTCCCTCTCTTTTAAATTGTAAACACTTCTGAATAGTAAAAATAATGGGCAAAAAACTTGTTTTTAGTATTGCAAGTAGGTATTATACAATAGTTAATGCTTAGGATCTTTATTATTTGAAAAAGTGATTTATCAATAATCCAATGACGAACCAAATGCATTGCATGTTAAAGCTTTTTCAAATATTTTTCAACTCGACCATATTCTTTTATTATTTTATTGGAACAAAGCTATCAGTAGTAGGTAGTTCGTTTTTTTTCAATGAGATGATTACAATATCATCTTTTGTATTAGCAAAGAGTATATAATTAGGGAAGAGGAGCAAAGTATTGGAATAAATAGTAGTTGTGTATTGTGTGTTGCCTAGCAATGGATTTACAAATTTAGAAGAACCGAGAGTTTGTGTGAAAAGAAACAGCTGTTAACAACCTGCTGTAAAGAGAGATACAAACCTTAATTGTCATACGTACGTTAACAGTGTTGTCAGACCATCGACGGTCAGACTTAAAATATTTTCAATTCATATTTTTTTAGAACAATACAATACTACTTCTACCTGTAAAGAGATGATTATAGAACCTAAAATTTTAAAACCTGTCTTCTTCACTATTCTTAAACAAAACAGAATTAGTAAATTGTATTTATACAAAAAAAAAGATATGCATTTTTTGTTCGGTTTTATCCTGTCCGTTCGATATGTGTACCTTTTGCAAGTTATGAATTTAGAGAACAAAGAGAGAAGTAGGTACTCTTTGGCTTCACCAATTTTAAACCGTTTTAACTGGTTCATTGTATTTATTTATTGAATTTGTTAAGAAACGAACATTATCGTTGCAGATGCAACGCTTAATTTAATCAACAGTTATATTGTTTAACTCCTAGTAAAATAATCTACTATTTCTTATTTTTAGTCGTACTTAAAGAGCGCAAAAGCTTGCATAAACAAAACTTTATATCCACGCTAGCGCTATAGGTAAACCAAATTTTGAACACGACGTGTTTTAATTTTTATTTTCGCACGCAAATTTATAGTTTTAGGTTTGTAACGTAGGAACACGAACGACCAATTCTAATCAACCTATACAGGTCTTATTATATACACCGCGCGCACCTTAAACACCTTCTTAAAAATTTGTATCATAATTAAATTGTAGTGTCAAAAGCAAAGGTCAAAAGTAAGGGTTGTTTTTTTTACCTGCCGCAAGCGCTGACGTTGTTTTTGTTTTCTTGTTTAATCATTTCTTTTTGTCGATGTTGGTTTAAAATCTTTATAAGTATGAGTTGGTTACAGCCATCAAGCATTAAAAAACAAACAAATAAAGTGGTAAGAATTTATTTTAAAAAACAACAAATACGCACTTTCATCGAAACAAATTTTTCCGTCGACCTCATTATAAAATTGTTTTCCGTCGACCTCAAAATAAAATTGAGTTTTACGTACTCCCTGAATAATCATAAAGTAACACTTTTTTAACTGTAATACTTTTCGTCCGAAAACACTTTTCGTCCGCAAACATCTGTCAATGTCAATTATTATTTTATGTCAAATTAAATAAAGTCGAAGTAACCAGTATGAAAACCCATTTTTAAGAAAAGATGAATTTAGTGACTACATAGGATATTACAGTACTTTAAGTACATACTGAAACATTTTAGATACTGCAGAATATTGTTTGTTTACTTCCATTTATAACCTCAATTTCTTAATCCCACACAACTTTGAACAAAAACAATTTGTTGTTCATATTACAAGTAAATGATTTTAAGTGCTTTGAAATGATATTAATAAATTGTTTATAGTTTCTACAATGTGCGAAGCATATAGAAGAGCCTGGTTGTAATCTCACAATACTCCATACATTGTTTTCAATATGTAACACTCTAACTTCTTTAAAGTTATTCATTTATAAGGTAAGACAGAATTTATACGACTTGAGATTGCTTTAGAGAATTTTATTAGGTAACATTTTGATACAGAAGCGGAGTTCCGATACAAAATTTTCACGTTCATAAAATACAAAAACTTACAGTAGAAGTGAGTTAATTATGGGTACCTTTCTATTACTGTATTTGATTGATGTAAATAAGTAATAATGCTAATGGAAAACACAAGAACAGTAATTACTTGTGAAAAATCATTTGAATATTGATTCTGTCGCAGGAAAAAACAAAAATAGAATCATATAAGCCATCAACATTACTGGGTTCAAGATTTATTCGTACACAAAAACAAGGTGAATTTCACAGTTTTCAATAAGCTGAAAGAAGATTATTACATTTTTTGAAACATTTTCGGAGTGAATCAAAAACTACGTTTGCATACTTTCTTACGGTCAGGCAATATTTTTATTGAATATAAAATGATTATAAGTCTGACCACGGTACAAACTCAGTCTTATAACTATTATATGTCCAATTAGTAAGAATCGACTTTAATGTGTTTAATAGGAGAAACTTCATTACATCTTTGATCATAAACAATTGAAGAAATGCATTAATTTTGAGGGTAGGCTTCCAACTATAACTACATTTTTAAATATACTTCAAAATAACACTACCTAAATGTAATTTTTATTATTTTAATAAATTATAAAAAGTACATATTTTACCTATTACCTATCATAATCAAGTGCTCTTATAAAAATTATGTGATTGTTGTAAACAAATGCTTTATCGGTACAATATTCGAACGCGGAAAGCTTTTATTTCCTTTAATAAATTTTGACACAAATGTTACAACACTGAACGGTGAAGTGAACATTAGGTACAGTAAAATCAGAACAAACGTAAATTTTTGTTTAAAATTACTAAACATTTTGTTTTCAGTAAACTGTAATAAATAGAAAATTAATTAATTTAACATCAACGGAAAAATTAATATGTACCTCGGAAAAAGTGCTTTTAATAACCTCGCCTGTTTGCTCGCCAGCAATTCAGTCTCGTACATAATAGTGCACTTTCTTGTCCTTGTTACATAAATAACTATTATTAGCACCTTACTACACAAATAGAGTGCATAATTTAGGTATTGTAGTGGTTGCGAAAATTAACATTATATACCTACCTAAAGTTTAATAAAGGTGGGATTTTGTGCCATAAAAAGATTTGACTGCATACATTAATCTTCAAGTATGGAATGTTTAACATATTATATTCATTATTAAGAAAATGTTAGTAAATTGCTATTACTGAAAGAGTGAAAGCATTGAAACCAAAAAGACACATTTGCATCCTGCGGTAGCACGCTAGCAATTAATTAAATTAATTAAACATTTGAAAATTTTAAGGAAAAAATTATTTACATTTATCGATTTATCAAACTTTTATCAGGGGCGATCACAATATTACAATTAACACATGAATTTATTTGATAAAAATATCTAAAATAGGAATGTATTATGTATTTTGCAAAATTGCTAATTCTGTCCCAATAATCGTACCCAACCTTAGCATAGAAAAAATATATTAATTTTATGGCACTGCTCGCTAGAAGTTGCGGGCATACAATATGTAATTATTAAATATGATATCTTTCTAAATATATAGATCATTGTTGACGGATAAATTATAGGAACTTACGACTACCTAAATTGTATATACACATTAAAAATAAAATTAAGAAAAATACTTTACTTGATTTACAAATGTTGCAAATTCATTAATTTTTGCGATTTTTTTCTTTTGAAATTTTTACAGTTCTAAGGTCTTGAGAAATCCACTTCAAAGTTTTATTTAATTTACACAATATCAAATGCTGTATGAAGAATAACTTATGTTCGTGACATGAAGAATCGATATTTAGCCATTCGGGATTCGACGCATTCACTTTTTAACACATATATCAATTAATTTTTTTTTTAAGTTACTTTTTCTTTATTTTGGGAAAATAATTTTGAAATGTTTGTAATTCTGTAAAAGTTACCTGTATCACTTGATCAGAAGATTTTTTTTTTTAAATATTTGACACTTTCTTCCAAATAATCCTTTTCTATTAAAAATAAATCAATTTTGTTACTTAAAATATCTTCCACAGATAATTCTTTGCATTGTTTGCAATTAAATTTTTTTGGGTTTTATAAACAACGTACCCGGCCACATATGCAATCGCACATTCTTCTAAGGTTGCACTATTTACACAAGTTAAAGTCTCGTTTTCACAATCGGTTACATAAGCTTCCTCTTCATTTTCCTCACACTCGCTATGCTTTATGCCATCTTTGCTTCCTATTAAGCATTCACTTTGTAACTCCATATTAAAATCTTCATCGATTTCACAGTTAGAATTTTCCGACGGCTTCAAAAATCTAACCACTATATTCCACTGCAAAGATTGACGAAATGCTTTTGCAGTAGGATTTGAATTATTTCCACTTCTACGACGAATTGTTGCAAATAAATTTTCTAGCGGATGCTGATTTAATCGACTCGTTAACAGGAACTGGAAACCATCTTTTTCCAAATCGTCCCACAATTGGAAAGTGGCTATAATAGACAATATTAATCCGCGAAAACAATAAATACCATCGTGAACTTTGTGTGTTTTTGTGTAAGTTTTCCATGTTGAGATCCATTCCACTGCTTCATTTAGAAATAATTCTAGAAAAGGTTTTTTTGTGGACAAAGCACTTTGCTAGAGGTTTGAACTATTTAATATGCGACTGTTTAAAATGTCAAACAAATCATTCATATTTGCCACAAATTTGGCAGTATGTAGAGCACTTTCACTATTTATTTGTCCAGTTTTTACGCAAGTCCTAATTGCTGCCGAAGTAGATTTTGAAAATACTTGCGTTGCATATTTCACTCGCATCTTTTGGAATGTGTTTGGGGAAATATGGAAATCACTTAATTTTGGAAGCGCCCGGGCAGTTTTACAGTGTTTGTCTATATTATAGCAAGTTTTTATGTCTTCCCAAGAAACTTTATTTCCTTCTACAAATATATCATGTGCCAGCAAATTATTTCTAACACTTTTGATTAAATGTGAACATCATACATGGCAAATATTTTTTGTCATTCACGTGAAAAAACGGCGTGTTGTCTGTCACATCTAAATCATGAAAAGCAGCTCTGTTACTAGCCGCTTGATCTCCTATGACTATTCGGACATTTAACCCTACAGCTTGTAATGTTTTAATATTTTTAATAATGAGGCATTTTAACACATCCTGTTTTACAGATGTTTCCGATAAATAGTAACTGATGGGAATTTTTCATTTATTTATTAATCCTCGAACCATGAACACCAACGCCTGTGATGCAATTTTATTTTCTCTGCCCAGATGGCCATAATCCTCAAAACCCTCGATGAAATTGTTTCTTGAGTTGTAGTCTAAACTTCTTTTAATACTCATTTCATCCATTAGTGTTTCCCTCATGAATAAATATAACACCGGAGATTTATAATATAAACTCATTGCAAGGTTTTTCTCTTCTTTTATCCATGCATGTTTGTGCTAATGATTGACTTGCATATTAATAAACACCTTCACAATATGTGGTAATCCGTCAGTCAATTGTAAGAATAATGTGCTTAATTTTTTTCTCAGGCGTATAATGCAAGGATTCGTTGCCATAATCTTTTTTACGTAAACCTTGCGAGCTTGTAGAGTTGTTATTGGAACGGCATGATGTCTTTTTCTTTTCTTTGTAGTCGGCATATTGATGACCGCCTATGAAGTATTTTTGGTTAATTAATTCTAGTTTTAAATTATTTTTAGTTTTTAAATTGTTTAAGCAAACATAACGAATGTGTTCTAATATGTTCAGTTTTAAAACCGAAATATAAAATAAATGTATTCATTCATATAGTTTGAATTAATAAAGGCTGATAAAATGCTTCACGTACCTGTAAAGTTTGAAAAACAGCGGGATCTTCAATAAACGTATTCTCAGAACCATATGAAGCAGAATAATTCTTAATACTGCAGCTTCTATACGTTTTGACACCATATTCTCGATTCAAAACTATTTTTTCAGGTGAAGAGACAGTCATTAATTGTTCCACTTGATTAGTAATGTTTAAATCTTTATTATAATTCAAGGGAATTGCGTTGTGCACTAAGCGATTATGCAACGTGTTCACAAAACTATTAGGGGAAAAATGCATAGCACACACTGTTTTTTGGTTAAGTTCTTCCAAACTCAATTCAATAAGTTCCGCATTTCCACAGTTCTCAAACCATTTCTTACTTCTTGCAAGAGGAAAACGAAAAAAACTCAAATCCGGATAAACAGAACGATTTCGGTTACAATTGGAGTAAACGCATGTGGCTTTGGACGGTGCCATTCCGAAATATCAACAACCACAACACAACAACAACAAAAACAAAAAAAACGACCAGTAAGTACGAAATTGCAAAACAAAACGAACAAGAACAAGCAATATCAAAAATTGAGCTGAAACTGACGTATTTATTTTTATATTTATGGAATATACCAAAGACCAAAGCATTTACGCTTTTTAATTACAAAATCTGCCCAACCCACAAGTAAAAACATAACCATTGGTTAACGTGATTGTTAATCCGAGAACAGTACATGAAAAGTTACACAAAGTAAACGACTTTGTTTTGTTAAGATTATTATTCATACGTTTTGCTGCAAGTAAAATTTTAAGGCGAGAAAATCATACACGTGGACTTGACACGCTTCATTTTTTCTTATGGAGATTTCAATGTAAAGTTCTGTCTCAATAATTCAGTTATTTGACAAGGTATCAAACTGGCAGTAGCGTAAAGTACACCCTCGCAAACCCTTTATAGCGAAGGGGCCCCACCGCCTCAATGGCAGATAATTTGCAAAAAACTAATAAATATTAAATATTAACATTTAGATTTAAATTGTAAATGCAATTCATAAAATTTTAATTGATTTTTAGTTTGATGATGTAGTTCGCTTCATAAATGTAAATGTAAACAGCTATAATCGGACCATAGAGATTTTGTAATGCGGATTATACGCTTACGCACTTAGCGATGGTGTAAAGAAATGCTATGAAATCTCACAGACGGACTGAGTATTTTAAGTTTATACAAGTTAGTTACATTATATTATTATATAATTTGCCATTTAAAAATGTAGCCCTCAGCAAACAGTTAAAGACGAGGTCTGCAAAAGTCGGATCAAATAATCTCATGACGTTAAAGTATAAGATTTTTTCTGAATCGAATTAAAATAGTTACAAACGATTTGTTTATAGCTGGTGATTAAACGTTCTTTTCTTGTTACACCGTTTCTTCCACTTACCTTATAAATTTCTTGACTTAAAAATTTTAAAACGGGATACAACATACCTATTTAAAGAAGGGTAGTATTGCCAGACATTGAACTGTAGTTCCCAAGGTAGTTTTCGGAAAAAGCGGCACGTTAACATAAAAGTTTATAAGCAAAATGTGTGTTTGACGACATCTCGTGTAAAAGCATTGACACGTATGATTAGTATAAACTAAGAAAATGCCAACAGTTAAATGTAACGACATGTGTGCGTTTACGTGCATATCGCGGACAAACATATTAACCCATCAAATTTTCAAAAGATGCGTGTTAAATACGCCGCTCAGGTATTTAGCAATTCTGTATCTGCAGCAATTAGCAGTGCTGTGATGACGGGTCAATTAACAAGTATAAACGGCGTTAGATATTGCATCTTTTTTAAAACAATTAACAACATTTTTGACTGTTTAAATAGTTTTTCAGTAAATAATCCGAATCCCTACAAGCGTGGTCTTTCATTTTTTAAAGACATGCCATGCGAAACGTTGAAACGTTCTGTACAATACTTCAATTCCATCAAGTTTTATGAGAACGGTGTAGTAAGAAAAAATATATACTGTATCGCAGGTTTCCAATGGACTATAAATTCAATTTTAAGTCTGTGGGAGGACTTAAAGGGAGAAGGAACTTTGTACTTTTTAACGTCACGAATAAATCAAGATCCTCTAGAAAATGTTTTTCAATGATTCGTGCTAGAGGAGGTTATAATGCCCAACCGTCTGCCCGCGAATTTAGGCTTGCATTACAACATAACATGCACATTCGCTTGCAAATACCAATAGAACAAGGGAATTGTGAAAAGATAACGACGAGATACTATATGGTATAGATGAACAATTTAACACTAACTATGAGGAAGAGGATAACAAAATTGGGACAAATGAAAGTGTAGAAAATAATGAAACAAAGAGATCGTCTAGAACCTGTCTGGAGAACAAAATCAATGAAGACAATGTCGTAATTAATAGTTCTTTAGAATCTTGTTCAGTGTCGTATGTTGCGGGTTATTTAAGTCACTACATATATAAAAAGTACATTGTAATACGTGTAAGGAAATGCTAACAGTTAACGACTCAAGTGTTTTCAATGTGAACGAATCATTAATTCTATATAAAGATTACAGCAAATCTGATGGAATTAAATACTTACACAGACCATCACCCGAATTCTCAAAATTTGTGTTTTTTTATTGAAACTTTTTACTGAAGAATTTCATCTTTTTAAAACAGATTATGGTTTATTGGAAACAATTAAACTCCGTATAAAAAAATGTCTCAACAGCAGTGTGAATTCATGGTTCAGAGAATGCGACACTCATAAACTGTTAATTATCGATCAGTTGGTTAAAATAAAAACTATATCGAACCTTAAAGTGGGAGGCTAATAAACATATTTCTAATAGCTATAATTACAGTGATGTCACAAAACCACACCGTAAAATAAGAATATTATCTGCATAAATAAGTGTAAATGTTTGGATATGTTTTATGTATAGCATTGTATTAGGTACGTTATTATTTATGTGTAAATTGTTTGTAAATTATTACTATTATTTTAGATCAGTTGGAATTGTAATTTTTGAAACAATGTTTATAATTAATGAGCTATTTTTACTTTAATTAAACTATTTTAATTCGAAACCATGATATTTTGATACAGTTTCAAAGAGTAAAATCCTAACTTTTATCTCTACTAACAGATAACAAAGTGTCACTTTTCGTAAATTATTTTTTCCCTCGGGAAAAAAGTGAGTACTATTTTTAACACCAAATTTCCCTCAATAATTTTCTAATTCTATTGTAATATGATTTTTCAATATTATCGTCATTTATTTCGTCACAGAAAAGAATAGTGTATTATACACGTATTATCCGCACCGCGTCGGGAGACAACACACCTCAAGCTAAAATCTAGTACTTTTATTTTTAGAAGTAATAGGAATAGGTTTTATTACCAAGTGAATTTAAATTTGAAGGTCTAGTGGAACCCACTTTCCCTAAAAAACACGGTAACTTGTTGCCTTTTGAATTTAAAAATTTGAAAACCAATTTTATTTAAAATCCTTTTCAACTGAACACGTAAAAACAAGTAGATACAAAAACCAATAATTTTGCGTTTCTGAACTCTAGTGGTATTTCTTCCAGTATGTTCTACTTTATTCCTAACGAAATTATTAAATGACAAACAAATGTCAACATTATTATTTGCAAGTTAAAAAATAAAGTGCAAGCATAATTTGTAAAATAATTGTTTCTTATTTATCTAACACGGACCAAACCAAACTGTTTTAACAAATAACGCTTCGCATGTATTTTAGTAAATTATTAAAAAAAACATTGTCATTAAAATCCAAGATATGTATCATCAATGGTATTATTCATAAATGAAAAATTCGTCACTTTTAATTACTAGTTAATACGTTTACTAAATATTTGAAAACGTTGCAACATTGTATTGACAAAAGTAAATTTTACGGATTGTATGTTGCGCCATTTTTACAACGGTGGAATAAATTGAACTATTCTATTTCAAGAATCGTACACATTATAACTTAGCGCTTCAGTACAGGTGAAAAAGTAAACAAAAACGCAACCCAACATGCATATGTGAATTGCATCCGTGATACAAGCAAATACAAGCGGTTGACTATCTTTACCAATATTTCAATCAACGCTAACGATTACTCTACAATCACTCATTAGTTCAAGTATTCTAGTTTTGTAAGAGATTAATCTCTTGCACCCAATCCCAAAAAGGAGTTGTTCTTACTGATATAGATAACAAACATTTGAAAATTGCTATTAGATTATAATTTTTCTTCAAAAACTAATTAAACAAAAATTTGATTAAAATTTCAAAACAAGTACGGATTACAGGTTGTAGATATACTACAGTTGTTTGATGATGCAAAATCTGTATTTTTATGTTGCCTTGTTTTAGCGGTGTTGGTTGGTTTAATAAGTCGTATTACTCTATCACTTTTTATCATTTATCATTTTTAGGGTATATTTGAGTGAGTAATTTTAATATCTGTAATAAAATTTTTCCAAAATCGTCACTAAAGTACAAAAAATTGGCAGTAAAGTAAATAAAATCGGCACTAAAGTAATTCATTATCCGACGATTCTTAAGTTCACATTTTCGCCGGTAGAGATAAGTAAAATGTATGTAAATTTTAGAATCGCGCCTGTGCGGTGAAAACATTTGACGTAAAAAAGAAAACAGCTGATTACATTTACTACTTAAAGATCGTTATAAAATTGTCAAATTTTGTTCAAATTTTGAGATTTTGGAAAAAAATATAATATGTACCCCGGCACCAAAGTTCTTTTCATGACTCCCGTGTTTTATTTGCCTCATCTATCGCCTCTGCAACTAAAACATTTGCTACAAAAAAGTCGTATGTCGACACTTAATTAATATTTTGACTTTTCCGATTTTGACGTTTTGTTTTTTATTGTTGGTTTAATATCCCTTGTAGGTATACGTAACAGCATTTAATTTGATTTCATTTTTAAGAATTCAAACAATAGTACATATTGTTTTATTATAAGTGAATGAAAAACTAGATTTAATGCTCGTTTATTAAGTAAATTCAAGATTATTAATATGTTAGCGCGTACATAAACTGCCACATTCATTCTAGTTGACCGTTCGTCTAACGTTGTCAAGTCGCCTATTAATTCTAACACTAACTTATTTAGTAACTACACTAACATATAACACGCTTTTATTTAAACTTTACATTATATTATAATCAAGTAAACGTTTAGGAAGAGTTGTTGTTCTTTTTTGGTCTGACTGTACCTTTTTCAAGTGAATTATTTAACTTGTGATTATCTTTAAATAAAATCTCTTCAGCTAAATAATAATAAACAAAATAATTTTTTATATAAATATTATGAGACATTTTATTAAAAAACCTTTTGTTCCTCCTAAAAGTTTTCCCAAATTTATCCATAACTACATATTCTTTATAACCTAATTTGTCAATTACAATTCCGCGAAACCATTCACCAGTAATTGGCGATTGTATGTTTACTGCATCATTTACTTGTAAGTCTAGTAATTCTTTCGATTTTTTGTCAAAATAATATTTTTGTTTACTTTGTTTGTTTTGTAATTTGTTTTTCAATCTTATTTTGATTTATATATTTAATTACTAGTAATTTTTTAAGTCGGTATTTTAGTTCTTTGAGTTTTATTTATCAGTAATTGTGCAGGTAAATAACCACCTGCAGTCAGAATTGTATTATATTATTAAATTTTTTAACTTATCAACGTCATTTTTTTTAAACCAGTTTTTTATTGACCGCTTTTTCTGCCAATCCATTTCATTATTGATGGTTTAATGTTTTTTTTACTTTATGTTTTACACGACTGCGCCATCTATTATTCTTCTAGTTATGTTTGTATTAACTTTTTTATATTTTAAAAATTAAAAGACAAATACTTTTTATATTAACTAAGTACAGTTTCTACATTACAATCTTGACATTGGCACACTTGCCAAACATTACAAATTATATTTTACAACTATTACTATGCTACATGTGGGAACATTTCTTTTTAGTTTTAAGAGTTTGACGTAGTTAATTAATTTATTTGTTGGGTTAATGAAGAAAATTTATTTGATTATATCCGGCAAAACTGTTTTAGAAACCACAGCTCTTCCACTAAGGTGTTTAATGCTCTTATAAGTGGTATAAAATTCACACTTCTGGTGCCAATTGCGAAGAAGTTGACTCCACTATTTTTATAACGTTCAGGGATGTGTTTTTAAGGTACGAACTTGTATTTTAAAGTTACTTACTTACAGATAAGTTAATTTTTACTTTTAGAACACTCCGCTACAGCAAGCTGAAAAGGAAATTATTTCATTGGAAGATTACTAAGTTGCAGTCGAGATCGCATGAATGGTGACACAAGTTTTTGGCTAGCTGTGTTAAACATATTTTTCTTACTGGACGCTGCTCTTCTTTCTTATTGAATGCAAAAATTACAAAACTGTTGATGCCAACCACATCCAGAAGATGACAAAATGCTGAAAAGGGCTATCTGTTTGTTTTTCTTGCAGTAGAATATGTACCACACATTTGATCGACTACATCGACTCCACCCTTTGTAGAGTTATAAAAAGTTATAATCTCCGGTTTTTGGGCACCTCCACTTGCAGGATCAATGGTTTTACTATACTGCATATTTAATAATAGAACAACAAACTTGCCTTTCTTTGGCACGTATTATACCAGGGTTGTACAGTTTTTTACAAATCCGAAAATAGATGAGCTCACCTCTCGATTTCTGCTTTGTATGAAGCAGGAGAAAGTTCAGATTTGTTTTTTCTGATGGTCCCCACAGTGGTCAAGTTATGTTGCGGTAACAGCTAGTAAGCAAGTGGAACATTTGTAAACCAGTTATCATGGGTCACATTTTGCCCGCTGCCACTTATTGGTTGTATTAACCTCTTGATAACCTCAGTAGGAATTTGGCTTACTTGTAATCGGCCTGCTGGCTGCTTTCCTAAATAAATCTTCATGTTCATTACATAAAAAGTGCGGGCGTCAACCAGTGAAAATACCATATTTCGCTGGTTTGTTTCTCATATATTGACGAAATGAGCATCGTCCCCGGAAACCCCACAACATTTCATTTATAGTAGTGTACTCAGCCACTGAAGAATTCTGTTTACACTTTTTCACAATAAATTCAAACACTTCCCTCAGTGGAGCTAATTTATCTTGTGCAATTCTGTCCAGCCGATCTCTTTTGTCATCAAATCTAATAGCTCTGACTAAAAATCGGAATCTCTGCTGAGACATTACACATCGTAAAATTTGCACACCAGTTCCGTCATTGTTTCACAACTCATCTGTATGTAAGTGGGAAGATTTTAACAGACCTGCATAGTAAAGAAGCCCAAAAAGGGACTTTATTTCAACCAAAGAAGTGTTGTTAGCATCTCTTTGGCGTGTATATTTATATATATATATATATATATATATATATATATATATAAACGATAAGTTTTTCGACATCTAGTGTCGACTCGTGAAAGCGTTCACGTACGTAAATGTAAGCAACTTTGCCGACAAGTATGTAAAGCAAGTTACACAGTCAATTCTTCAATAATTATAGCCAACATAACAGTTGGCAAGTATATACGTAATAACTCGGCGTCCACTCATGTTAAAAATTAGTTACACTCCGCGTCCTTGGTCACTGTACGTCAGATGTACGGACGCCGAGTGGGTAACTGTTGAAAATATTTTTTTTGATGTCGTAGGAGTGCCACCTTTCTATTAAAATTAAAATCTTTAAAATCTGGGAGACGCCTTATGTTGCCACATATAGAACTTCATATTAAACTTAGTTCAAGAGGTTGTCATTGGGTGGCGGTAAAATCGTTATGGATATACACATGTATATCTAAAATTATTGCAAATATTCACCGAGCGTCTATATGTATTGCATCTAAGAATCGGTTTATATGGCGTCTTTCTACGTCATATTATGTGCATAAGGCAATTGGAAATACTCACTGGGCGTCTTATATCAAAAATCGTTTTATTACGTCATTATGTCCATGCTGATTTTGACTTTGTATGTTCAGATTAAGTTGTCGGTTTACTGAGCGCCTCAAGATTTTTTATTGTAATGTATCTTTCATATTCAGTTTGTAAAGTTATTCAACGTCCTTTAACAAAACACCTATTTTAAGTGGTTAGCGGTATGGAAAAGCGTTATCAATTTCGAACACGAACGCTGGAAATTGTGCAACGTGCAAAAACGGTCAACGAGCACGAAGATATTTGTAATAATGGTAAGTTTAAACATTGTTACTAATAGATTATAAATCATTTAGTATGTGTTATAATTGTGATATAAGAAACTCCATTTGTTAAAGATTTTGATAAAATAATACAAAACCCAAATACGTGCTGATACTGTACATTTCTTTTATTTTCTCCGTTCTTTCTTGTGCTTGTGAATCCCGATCTCTCCTTACTATATTCGTTTCCACACTTCTTCCTTCTTGCCTTGTCCTTCTTATCTCTTCTCTCGCGTATCCTCCTCTTTACAGTACCTTCTTTTCCTCTATATTCTTTCTCTTTCTTTTGTTTTCCATCTTTTTCTCATCGCCATTCTTCCTGACTGAATTCTTAACCTCTCCAATTTTATTTTATATTTTCTTCCATTATATATCCAGGTGTTTATGTCTCCAGCACGTGGCTATTTTCAGTATTTCAATTTAATTCTCTCTAGCTTTCATCCTTTTTTCTTACATAATTTAACGAGTTTCCTTCCTTGTTTGTCTTTTTTGTCTCTTGTTGTCCTCCTTTTTACCTTCCCATCTATCATTCGCCATTCCGCCTCTTTTCCTATTCTTGCATAGAAATCCCTCCTATTATAATTTTCTTTCTTCTTCCTTTTTCACCATTTTCTCTCTTCTCTTTTCCAAATTTAAATAATGCAATTAAAAATTTAAATGCAAATACTTTTTCTCAAACATATTTTTTGCTTTCAGAAAATAAAAATTTATTTAGATAATCAAATTACTGAGTCTAAATTGAGATTAGTGGAGGACAATAAAAATAAAGCTGCATACGAATCGTTAATAGAAGCAACCTACTGTAGCTTTTACTTTTTAACAAGAAACGTGTTGAAAACTTCTACGACTTTTACTTGATACGTACGAGAAACATTTAGATACTACTTCTTCAAAAGAATTTGAAAAGTTCTTATTGCCAAACGAACAAATTTTGTTAAAAAAACTAAAACGAGTTGTAATAAAAGTGAAACGTTCTCAGGGAGTTCCTGTTCTAGTGGACAAGGTAACTGAAAAAGGCATAGATTTGGCTATCAAGCACAGAAATAATTTTTTTGAAGTTTACAATCCATACCTGTTTGGCATTTGCCATACAGAAGACTCTACTATTAGTGGTTACTATGTATTCAAGATAAATCAAAACTTCTACAAGAATGGGAAAATACCTAGCCATTATTTCACAAATTTTAAAATGGATGATGAAGATTTAGAGCAACTGGCCACTTTTATGGGCATACTACAAAAACGCATGCAAATTGGTACAGACTACCACTAGGCGTCATACAAACAGCTCAGGTCTCGAAACTTTTAGCGCTTTCTCAAAACACTGACATCACTAAATTTAAAGGGAAAAATTTAAACGAAATTGACATTGGCGATAAAGTTGTAGAAACACAAAGCGAAAATAAAGAAGAAATGGATAATATGATACTAGAATCAAAAAGTAGTCAAGGTACAAGTAAACCCTGTTCATCTACAGAACCCAACAAGAACGAAAAGACATAAGCTACGCATGGTCTAAAGAAAAAAAAGAAGTTACAGAAGCATATTTTCAAAACCATATTAAGAAAAGAATACCTTCAAAAAAAGAACAAGTTCAAAATTTAATCAACCAGCATCCAGAGTTATTTAAAATAGATGATGGGACATAATTAAAGCATATGTTTATAACTAGTACACAAAAAGTAATAGTTGCGCTTCTTTTCTGTTTTAAATAAAGTTTTAAAATATAAGTACGCATGTTTATATTATTTTGGATTGTTTACATATTCTCTTTTTTTTGTGTACATTTTTATTAAGTTTAGTTTAATTCTTTGTTGGTTCAATAGCAGTATTATATAAAAAATTATTTTTTATTTGTTGTTTAAGTGTAACTACTTTCAGTATAATTGATATTTTGGGTTTTGAGTTAACAGAGTGAGTTAAAGAAACAGTTTAATTACAATAAGACGTTTCGACCCCAATTGCGAAAATGAATTGGAAAATATTGGAAAACAATTTATTTTCAACAATATTTCAGGCTGGTAGAAAGTTCTTTCTAATATACTTAACTTGAGGCAATGTGTGAGTTTGGGTAAGTTTTTAAAATTTTTTTCGTTTAATGTCGTTTTTTCTAACATTTTTTTTTATATGACACAGGACTACTTATTTTTTTCTAAAAAAGATAATTTTAAATAAAACATTATTTTTTTAAAACTTTAAATCTGATAATAAATATTACTAATAAGGTTAACATGGAAATGTACTTAAACTGATTTAATATTTGATATGGCGTTTTCTTGATAAAAATTTGTGATGAATTTTTAACATAAATGTTTTCGATATTGCCAACTGACTGAAACATTTTACTATCCTGCGCCCTCCTCCATTGAGCTATCGGACATACTTGTCAGTACATGTTCCTGCTTAATAAAACTGTACCATAACAAATTAAGCTAGTACATTGTTTAGATATATATATGTATGCGTCAAAAATGATACAACGTAAAGCTGGAATTTAAAACGACAAATAATTTCACAAAAGATGTACCGATAAATGAAATTCAAATAATTATTTGAACAGGAGAACAAAAGATATTTTTTCGGCGGTATTATGGGTGTTTTGGCAAATTCCATTAACGTGTAATAGTTCTATTTAACGATTTTGTAATTAATTTAACTGGTTTGACTATAGTTTTGTGAATTTTTTCTTAGAAAATAAACATCACTTCTTCAGGAGTAACTACTTTACCCAATTATTTATTCCAATGTATTCACTGCAGTACTATCCTTTTTTAATCATTTTAATTTAGCAAAGTAGGCTTTAATAGTTTTTAATTAGAAATGTTAATCAGTGCCGTTTATAATGTTGTTTTGAAAGTTCTTTAATTTGAAAAATATGAATCCATTACGAAGACTGTGCATAAACACTACAAGCATTTTTTTGTTTTATCTGCGGTTAATTTTGTGCCCCATCACAGCGAACAAACATTAATCACTTTGTAAAGCAGGTATACAAAGCTTATTTTGGAATACCGCTTAGGCAACAAAACAAACCAGGTGCTGCATGCAACGGGCTCAATTTTGCAGTGTTCATGATTTGAAGTGAGCCAAAAAATCATCTTGATGATTGCTACTTTGTGCCATAAACGTGAAAGGTATGAACAGGTTCAAAAAACGTGCTTGGATATACCCAAATATTGAATCAGCCAAACGACTTTTTCGAGCGTTTCCTCTTGTGATGACGACGTCAAAATGTTAGAAATGCAAAATCAAAGTACAAGTAGTAACAACAGTGAATTTAAATTTCCAGAAACATTTAACATTTCACAACTTTTTTAAAGTGATTTAATTCGTGATTTGAACTTATCTAAAAAAATCAGGCGACTTTCTTGCTTCACGACTTAAAGACAAAAAATACCTTTAACCAGACGTTACTATAACTTCTTATCAAACAAGAGAACAAAATATCGTTCCTTACTTTTTTGAAGAACAGGATCTGGTCTATTGCAACAATATTTCAGGACTTTGGGGGTTGATGGGCCTCTGGACATATCGGGGAGAAAATTGTCGCCTGTTCATTAGTTCAAAAAGAAGTTTAAAATGTGTATTATTACACAACGGAAATTAGCTTCGATTTCCATAAGACATTCCACAAAATTGAAAGAACAGTATGTGTTAAAAAAAATCATTTATCCAACATCAAGGGTGGGTTGTGTGGACTTGAAGATGGTCAAGAATTTATTAGGACAACAAAGTGGTTATACCAAATATTTCTGTTTCCTATGTTGGCGGAATAGTCGCGCGAAGAAAGAGAAAAAATTTTTAGTCATCTAAAAAAAGTATGACCGTAGAAGAAGCACCATTAACGAACCATTGGTAAACAGGGATAAAATTATTATTCCATCACTTCATATTAAGTTTGGGTTTATAAAGCAGTACTTTAAGGTTTGGGATAAAAATGGTAGGTATTTTAGGTAGGTACATTTTTTAGGAATTTTTTTTAAATTTACATTTTGTTACAATTTATGATACGAATTTCAATTTTTACAATACGATTAAAAATAAGAAAAAGAATATTTACATAATATTCTTCACTTGCAAATTCAGATTCGCATTTCAATTCTAAAAATAATTGTGCAACGTTTACGAGTTTGAAGATATGAAAAAGGATGCTGAATAAACCTAAACCGTGACCAATCATATACTAACTGCTACAAGTGCAACTTGAAAGTCACATTCCATTTCTAAAAATAGTTTTGTATTGAAACAATGACGTCACGAGTTTGAAGATGACGAAAGGACGCTGTGTAAACCTAACAATGACCAAGGACGCTAAGCGGTATTAAACCTAGATCCCCGTTTATATGGATGTATAAACAATTTTTTCAAGTATTTCGTCCGTAAAATAACACTGCCAAGCCTTCACTGGTGTATCAGCTTCTCTTGCTAGTCCTCTCGTGCCCGGTAGATGAATGATAATATTTCGACTTCTAGTACGAACAGACTATGTAGGTTCTGCAAACTTCCACTTAGTTCCATCTCTTCCTGTGTAATTTCCTCTGTAAATCAATGGAATATCATCATCAGAAGTGGTGGAATCAGCACTTCCATTATCCTCTTCATCTTCAATGTCACTTTCTTCTGTATCGGTATTGTTTTCACGTTTGTTTTCGATTTCTTCTTCAGGGTCTGCATTATTGTCAACGTCACTCTCGTCTCCTCTCAGTTCTTCTTCCACCACAGAGCCATAAAAATTTGCACAAGGAATGTAATAAAAAGCGTTAGTTTCTGATTGCTTCACGACACAATTATTAGATAACCTGAAAGAGAATCATAAAAACAGGTTTGCATGTTAGGTGTATACATGAATAAAAAGAATTATGATCAATAAAATGTCAAAAACTATATAAAAGATACTTACCAAGGTGATAAAATACAAGTTATAAACCACAAAGTTACATATACACATATAAATATATATCCTCAAAAGCGGTAGTAGTGTGTCACAGAGACCCACGATGCGTCTATTTTGGTACAACGCGAATGTCAAACTAAATGGTGCCACTTGAGCTACGTAGGTAACAGTTGCTTAAGAAGGTACCTAGAAGGAGGGATTTGTATTGTATTGCTTAGCAATCGAAGCGTCGCGTCGGCACAATAATGAACATGGTGTTTTCTTAAACCACCAGCTCTAAACATCTCAATAAAAAGGACTATTTGCTTTAATAACACCTATACAGGGTGCCCATAATCTATCTCATAACATGGGTAACTTTCTTAATATGCAAAATAGGTAATCGGTTAAATTAGGAAAGTTGGGCAGAATTACAAGCAAAATGTTAAACTTTTTTCAAATTTGACATGTCTTCAACTTTTTGAAATTTTGTGAAAAAACTGAAAACAGTCGATTTTTTTAATGTTGTCCTGTTCCACTACTACTTACTTTAGAACTGAACTAAAAATGACATCTTATACATATTTTTACGTAGAATTCGATAAAATTACTCAAAATGTCATAACCCTCTTGATTTTCGAGATATAACACAAACTTACATTTTTTTAAATGACAATCATAGTTGGCTGTGATCTTATTAAATAGCTTTTGTTTTTGCAATTTCATTGATATAAGGTTCGATATACTTTACTCTTACATTTTTTTTGTAAATTCTAAAAGTAGTTTATTGATACAATTAAGCTGCAAAATAATACACAGGCAGGCTATGGAAACAAATGCTTCAAACAAAAACCTGTTGAAACAAAAGCCTGTGTCGTCAACTAAATAATTTGATTTACATAAGTAAGTTGTATTATTCACGGTGATTTATTTTAAAAACATAAAATTCTCAAAATAAACAATGTATTCAAATGAAGAGAGAAACGACATGCTTTTTGATATTATGCTAGCAACAGAAATAGTAATGAAGCCAGTGAAATGTATTTGCAAAGATATATGGAAAGAAGACAACCAGATAAAAGACTTTTTTCCAAACTGGAAAATAATTTAAAACTATACGGATCATTTATGAAACCAAAAGCTAAGCAAAAGTTTAATCAAGAAGACGAAGAAAGAGTTTTGGCATATGTAAATTATAAACCAAAAACATCTACCCGTGAAATTGCAAGTGAGTGTGGTACTTCTACAGAAAAAGCTCGTTTAATTTTAAAACAAAATCGATTCAAGCCGTATAAATTTCATATCGGCAACACCTTGTATCCAGCCGACTCAGAGAAAAGATTAAATTACGCTCGATGGTTTTTAAGAGAAACTGACAACGATCCATATTTCTCGCGCAGAATTTTATTTACTGACGAGGCAAAATTTACCAATAACGGTGTATTTAATAGACATAATAATAACTATTGGTCTGAGAACAACCCTCATGTTACTGTTGAGAGACGAGATCAACATATTTTTTCAATAAATGTGTGGTGTGGCATCCTCGGTAGCAGAATAATTGGTCCGTTCTTTTACAATTACCTTTTAAATGGAAGGCGATATTTAGAATTTCTTCAAAATGACTTGGAAGACATGTTAGATGAACTGCCATTAAATGTGGTACAAAATCTTACTCATTTCCAACATGATGGTGCTCCTGCTCATAATTTTAGAGCTGTTTTTGAATATCTTTCCGAACGTTTTCCGAGCTGGATCGGTAATTCAGGTCCTATTAATTGGCCGGCAAAAACACCTGATATCACACCTAATGTAGAAGAATTAAAAGATAGAATTAGGTTGATTATTAGAAGAATTCGTCCTCGCAGAATGGAAAAAGTGCATGAGAGATGGTTAGAAGATGTCAAATGTGCATATTGGTTAACGGGGGCCATTTCAAACATTTAATATGAACTTTTATGTCTTTTGTACATTATTGAAATAGAACATAATTACAAACCATTAATAGTACCTACTTGTGGTATTATATTGTCAATATAAATTTTTGTTTCAAGTTTAACTAACTTGTAAATCATTTTGTTCCTTAATGGTATCAACAACACAATTTTGGGCATTTAAATAGAAATACAAGAGTAAAAGTATATCGAACCTTACATCAATGAAATCGCAAAAACAAAAGCTATTTAATAAGATCACAGCCAACTATGATTGTCATTTAAAAAATGTAAGTTTGTGTTATATCTCGAAAATCAAGAGGGTTATGACATTTTGAGTAATTTTATCGAATTCTACGTAAAAATATGTATAAGATGTCATTTTTAGTTCAGTTCTAAAGTAAGTAGTAGTGGAACAGGACAACATTAAAAAAATCGACTGTTTTCAGTTTTTTCACAAAATTTCAAAAAGTTGAAGACATATGTCAAATTTGAAAAAAGTTTAACATTTTGCTTGTAATTCTGCCCAACTTTCCTAATTTAACCGATTACCTATTTTGCATATTAAGAAAGTTACCCATGTTATGAGATAGATTATGGGCACCCTGTATACTAATACTAATAAAATCTTTGTAATATATTCTATAAATTTAAGAGGATGTTGTTTATTTTACAAATATTTTTGTAAAGAAACTGCCTAATGCTAACGTTCATGGTTTATAGACAAAAATTGAGTTTTTTTAAGTGGAGATTTTTTTAAATAAATTTAAAGGAATCGTTTTCAAACTATTTAAACAAATCAACATGTAATAAATTAATAATTCCTACATCGTACAAAATAAACCTGTGTTATTTAAATTTTTCGCCATATCGCTACGTTTTCATCTAAGATACTTGGTTCCTTTCACTGCTGAGTAGTTTTTCTCACAACCAGAGACGTCGCTACGTAATAACGTACAACATTTTACTATTCAGATTCAGATTCTATGGTCTTGATGTAACTAACCCAGCCCCGTTGAATTTTCTAGTCGGGGCTACATATATATTTTGCAGTAGGGTGGTTTTTTACCTTTTTTCAAATTAAGTCACAGAGAAGAAAGAGCAGATGAAGAAGAAATATTAAATTAATTAATGTTGACAAACAAATTTGGTTCAAGCAATGGAAAAGCTATCGTTTGTTGAAAAAATGGTCAACTGTAAAGTTAAATATTATTTACGAGGATATATTGAAAAATTCTTAGCCTACTATAGAACCAAACAAAATTTCAATGTCAAAATATTTTATTACTCAACATATTCTCCTCTTAATTGGATACATTTATTACAGCTAACTTGCAACGTCTCTAGACCTTTCAAAAAATGTTTCTTCTTGCTCTGCAAACCAGACCTCCACAGTTTCTATTACCTCCTTGTTGGAAGAAAATGTACAACCTTTTAAACTTTTTTTCAGTTGAGGAAAGAGGTGATAGTCGGACGGAGCCAAATCGGATGAATAAGGGGGGTGTTCTAGTAATTCAAACCCTAAATCACGAATTTTTTGCATGGCAACATGAGATTTGTGTGCAGGGGCGTTATCCTGCAAAAACAAAACACCTTTTTATAGCTTTCCGCGTCTTTTCTCTTTAATATTTTCCCGTAGAGTGGTCAGTAATGTCCAGTTATTGTTCTACCCTTATCCAAAAAATTAATCATGATTACTCCATGGCAATCCCAAAAACATGAAGCAAGAACTTTTCCAGCAGATTTTTGGACACGAAACTTCTTAGGTCTTGGAGAACCAGAGTGTCGCCATTCCATCGATTATTGCTTTGTTTCTGGATCGTAGAAATGTACCCAAGTCTCATCCATAGTAACAATTCGCTTTAAGAAGTCTACATCGTTTTCAAATCGAGCACAGATGCTTCTACCCTTGCACGCTTTTGGTCAACATTCAAACATTTGGGGATCCATTTTGCAGCAATTTTTCTCATGTCCAAATTGACGTGAACCATATGATGAACGCGTTCGTGTGAAATATTCAGTGCTTCAGATATCCGTTTTAGCCCAATTCGACGATCTGATAAAATCATGCCATGAACTGCATCGATATTTTCGTGGACTGACACAGAAACTGGCCTTCCCGATCGGTCATCATCTTCAATGGAAAATTTACCTCTTTTGAAGATTGCATTTCAATTTTTGACGGTCGCATACGAAGGACATTGATCACCAAGGGATTAAGCATATCTTAGTAAATCTGCTTACCTCTTAACCCTTTTAAATACAGGTACTTGATGATGGGTCGATACTCCAATTTTTCGATTTTTACAATTTCGGTGGACATCTTTTTTCATTTAATTTATTGCGTGACTCTGGTTTACTTTTTTGACGTCAAACTTTACACTGACACTTCTAATAAGTTATTGAACTGGTCTAGGCTAACTAGATATCAATACATCCTCTACAACAATGTTTCTATCATAAGTTTTTCGGAATGATTAATATTCTTCAAAGTAGAAAAGAAATGAAAGAATAACAATTCCACAATAATTAACAATGTTGCAGAAAGTTATTTAACCATAATATCAATAAGAATTAAAAGTGTGACGTACATACTTCTTGCAATATTCAACATAACATAATCTCATGGTCCGTGATGCTGTTTAAAGATTTCAAGTAATCACTTTGTCTTTGGTGCTGAAATACTTACCTAATTGCTAGGTGTCAACAAATTCTACGACCCAAGAGCTAAGTATTTTTTAATTTTTTTTGTTTTTGTGTTTTTGGTTTCTTTATTTTTGTAATTCATGTTTGTTTTCTTTACATAGAATAAGGAGTGTTTCAGTAAGTTTTGAAATTCCGGAAGGAGTGTCTGTATAACGATTTCCTTTTAACGCTCAAATACAGAACACGAATAGTGTACTGCTAGCTAAAAGTACTCCTATGAGGAAGAAGTAAGATGTATATTTAAAGTTGAACTTATTTTTTTTATTCCAATAATATTGCTTTCCTACGTTAATGAATAAGGAGGTGCAGAAACCAATATTATCGTAAGATATATAATTTTATTTGTATTTTGAGCAATAAGTGAACATAATCGCCTATGAAATGCACCTAACTATATTTATATTGCATACATCAATTAATATTCGTACATTTGTGTTTGCTACAGTTAATATTAGTGTTCATTTTATATTGGTGATATATGTGTTTAAAGGGCTACCATTTTGTGCAAGTACATGTGCATAACCCTTAATGGCCTAAATCTTCTGTTGCGTTGACGGTGCGTAAAACCATATAAGTCGAAAACGAAGCTCGCATTATCTAAAAATATCACACAAATAAAAAAACAACCGGCACTTAAAAAAAACCAACCGATACTAACGTAGCCAAAGATCCTTCAACAAATGTGCCGGCTTTTACTTTGGTAGCTGTTTGGCTTCTTCTAATCAATAAAATAATACTTTTTGAACGTCCAAATCGGTACCTACAAAATCAATTTCGTACGCAGCTAATGCAACATCCTCGCTGTCCTTTCTCATATTTTCGCCATAAAAACATATCAATGTAACCGGAAAGATACCACACAACGCTTCAATTACAGCAACGCCCAAGTGTAATCCGAAAGCGGGATGCTGAAACAATTAAAAGTAAATCTAAAACATCAATTTTTGTTGTAAAAACCAATGAAGCACGATAAGCCGAAATGCAAACAAGTCCCAGCGAAATCACAAACGTTATTAAAATGGAATCACTGAATAGTTTCATCACTTTGTCGGCTAACTCAGTTATACGTATGTGGTACACAATTGTATCTTGAAGATATTCTCTTAAGTAGTCGTTTTTATCGCCATGATCATTCTAAACAAAAAAATTAAATTTTATTTTTGTAATTTATTGTCTTAATCAACATACTTGAAGGGCTTTATCTCGGCAAGCTTTGAAATGTTTCTTAAGTAGATTTGAAGAAATAAAATTGAATACTAATAAACTTTAACATTCCAGTCGTTAACGTGACAATAACGCAAGTGTTGATTGTAAAATAGAATAACGTAACAACTTGGTAAAACCACAAGATTTCAAAATTAGGACTATACGTAACGTCAATAATTGTTATTGCAGTTTCGGCAAACCCCAGTCTCCATTTATGATAGTCATTGGTAGATAACCTTGTTGACAGTGTATATACAGTTTGTGACATTATAGACAATCCTCCGAAGCCTCCAAATAAAATACACTACAATAATACTTATTTGTAAGTCCAGAAACAATATATTTATGAGTACGAGTAACTGTAAAGTGTAAATTTACTAATATCAACAGATATTAAAAACAGTAAGACTTTTGCTGGACTTGACCAGCAAATAGCTGTTTCTGACCGTTTAATGCACTTGGAAATCGGACAGAGGTACAAAAAATGGTAATGTATTTTATTAATAAAAAAATGTACCTGTGTTTTTGTAGCAGAATTCCATTCTTCTAGCATCTTCAATTCTTTTTCTTTGGAGCCACGCTTTTCATCAGACAAGAATGATTTGTTTTCAAAAAGAAGCAATATCTCTCTCAATTTTTGACGATTAATAAATGTGTGTGTCGTTAGTGTGGTAGCTAAAAATTAAAATAGAATCACTAGGAAAAAGTTTAAGAAGACAGTTGTTATGGAATTGTATGTTACAGTGCTTTTTCCTGCGTTTTTTATTGGTGGTATACTCGCAGAGAGAAAACTTTTACATCTTCAGGAAGAAATTGGTGACTGTTACGATAGTCTAATAAGTAAATATTATTGATTCATACTCACGACCCAAACTATCAATAAAATTTTAAAATTATTCCCAACAATACACTCGCAATATTTGTAAGGAGGCAAACTGTAGTTAGTCGCACATTAACTCCGTAGATAACTAGTTTTTGGCCTATGACATCACAAATAAAATCATGGTTTACTTTAATATGCTTACTTTTTATGTTAAACTGGATTTATTGGCTAATTTAGGGCATTATAATTATGCCCAATAAAAGCCATGTATTCCTCTTTGGCGTTAAACATCAGGGTAATAGATTTTTGTTCCCACGAAATTACAAAATATCTGAATTTAAACAGGTAATCCGTGTAAGACGGTCAACGCGATTATTTCTTCAATTGTCATCCGCAAGTTCTTCAATTCAATGTTTGTTATATAAATATGTGTTTTTTTTTGGTCAAGATTTATTGTAACGAATCTAATCGTTGTTTTGTTTCACATACACAACTGTGAGATTAATGAATAGCCTGGATCGAATTACACTCTTATGGTATTAAGATATTATTGATGGAACACGTACAGCTATAATTCAGATAAAACTACAATTACATTACGCGTTACAATTTATATGCAATATTAAAAATTAACTTCGAATTGATTTAAATAAATGCATGACTTGCTTTTATACTTCTTAAATAAATTTTAGAAAATAATCAAACGTTCAGGATAGTGAGTTCTAGAACATCACTATCATTCTAACTTATTCTAGGAACTCAAGTGGCGTAACATTATTTTGCATTATTTCATGTTACATATACTGTGTGTCCCACTGAAAATTTGACATAAGCCTTTTATGTTAAATTCAAAATTAATGCGTATTTTCTTCTGGTGCAATTTGGGCACAATATAGCAACATATTTTATTAAATAGATTAAATGAGAACATTTATGGGGTAATGTAAGTGTTTAAAGCGTATTTTAATTAACATAACAGTAAAAACTTGATAATGCTTTACGTCAAATGTTAATTTTACTTTGAAAATTGTATTATAATATGAATAATAAAGTTATAAAGAATACTACAATCGGAATCAAACCCTGGTTAGGAAGCAGATTAAAATGATTGAGTACCTCATTTTGTTTTAGAACAGACAATTCGTTGCTTTCTTGGTTCACAAACGTGTCCATAAAGGAACTTTAAAATACTATTTGCTCTCTTACCCCTTTCTGTTGTGCAATTTTGTTTCTGTTTTTTACGATCCTATCATAGATTAAAACATTGACCATTTGTCCTACTGTAGAACCAAATTTCGTGTTCAGATGTTTATGAACTTTATAATTAATCATTTTAAATTAAAATGCCAGAAAACAAAATGGCGGACAAAATCATCAATAGAATTTTTTTTATTATACAGGGTGTTAATTAAGTACTTGTACAAACTTTAACGGAAAAATCTTGAACTAATTTTAAGATAAAAAGTTCATATCAATGTGGGTCTGCAACGGCTTGTTTTCTGACAAAAAAGTATTTTATTTGGTTTTTTGCTTATATTGTTGTTAAGTAACTTAGCAATAGGAATTCGTGATACTGAGTATATTGATGACAAGAACCACAAATATTAACTTAGTTTTTGTTTAATGTTAAGAAGCACATCATACAGTGTTGTTCCTGAATTTAATTAACCATAACTTTTTGTGTCGCATTGTATGCATTTTAGACTAGGCAAACCTATGTTTTCCATTCAATTTTACATACAATAGGTAGCAGACGTTTTTGATAAAAACGGGTTTAAAGTTAAACCTGCATTGAAGTGTTTTAAGTTTTTCTAGTTTTTGAAAAATGTCAATTAGTTCAAATGACGGATAAAATTAACAAAGCTAGTTTGTTTCCAAGATAAAATGATTTTAATATAAGCCAATGAGTACAATGGGGTTTAAGAATATCTGAATGACATTAGAGAAAAATTGTTTTTCTGGAGTGATTTTACTATCATGCATTAGTCTTAGGTATATAACAAAATGATTAGAATTTTAGATATAAACAATGATAAATATTTGAAAAGATTTAATATTGTGTTTGACGATTTCGGTTTAGAATGCATCCATTGAGACGTCTAGGCATTGATAAAATGAGGTCATTAAGTTCCTCTTGTGGCAGTGCGTCCCAAGCAACTTAAATTAAAATTGGAGGTCAGCCAAAGTCTGTGAAGGATCCTTCAAGTTTGTCAGTCTTCTGTTCATTATTTCTCACACGTGTTGAATGGAATTTAACTCGGGTGATCTGGGCAACCACCGCACGATATTTTACTTATGGTATGATACATTTTAATTATTGTTTTGTGATGTAAGTGTTATGTATGGTGACCCAGAAGATCAATATAAACCAATATAGTGTGGTGACAAAACTCTGTGCAAATGTGAATTGGATTGTCTTGGCAAAGCATTTGCTTCAAGGTTTAAAAAACCACTAAAACCTAAACATGCCAACCTTTACCCATCTTAGTATTTATATGTAATAATATTGACATTAAGCAAAATGCTTGTGTTGCGACATCTTGTGTATAAAAGAACACTTACAAATAATATAACTAAGTAATGCCAAGAGATAACTGTAACGACGAATGAATGTTTTAATGCAAAACGTTATCATAACAAAGTTATCGCTTAGATGAGGGTTTGCATTAAAACAGTCAACCGTCGTTACAGTTATCTATTGGCATTACTTATTTTATAATATTGATATTGATCCCAGCGTCTTCAAAGTTTATTGTTCTCCGGGATAGGTGTTGGCTGAAAACTAGCTTCTGGAAGACCTTGAGTATATGACAGTAGACAGTTTTGAAGGACGTCGTCGATATAACGAATTGCTGTCATAGTGCATCTAATAAACACTAATGATAATTGGCTCCCATAGGTAATAGCTCTTCGAACCATAACTCCTACAGGGCTGTATACATTCCGTTCTACAGCAAACGCAATCTGACATCTCTCTCCACGTTGTCTTCTTACCCTTCTACGGCTATCGAGCATTTAGAGACAAAATCTGGATTCATCGCTGAACACTATATTATTCTATTCTACCGCCCCATTGCTGGCGTTTCCTGCACCAATCTAGTCTTTGGCGCCGATGTTTGATTGTCAAAGGAGGCCATAACGGTGGACGGTAAGAAAAGAGTCCAAAAGACCTTTAATCTTCTTCAACCAACCACTGATCTCAATCTATCGGCAAGTCGAGAATCGGTCTCTGAAAGCCAACAGTCTTGTCGAGTAGTGGAGAGACTTGGTTGTCCAATGATCCGTACTCTTCTTTCGCAAAGCTCAGCAATTCGACTCCTTTCAAAATCACTCAATTATTGAAATTGTCTTCAAATAATTTTATAAGACGACAGTTAAAGAAACTTTTTATTGTGGGAAGTGACAGATAAAAGTATAAAACAACAAAAACTGTCAGCAGAAAAACAGTTGAAAACTTTATCACAGCTTACTTTGCAGTTAGCAGTTTTGTGTACAAAATTGTCGACAAAGAATAATTTTTTTGGGTGTTGCATTTCTAATGTCATTCAGTATATATTGTAATAAATTTTCCATTTACACACAGACACTTGAAAAGCAGCAATAACAGCTATCAGCAGCTGAATTTTTGCTGGTTAATAATAACATTTCAAATAGTATGAGGTTGTGTTTTTAATCAAACACGATAGTGCACATGGTCATTTTTTAGTTTAAACATGAAAGTATAATTATTGTTTTGTTAACAAATCCTATAAATTATTATATTGAAAAATCTTATTTAAAAAATTCAGTACACAGTAATCCTTCTACTTACTTTCAGGAGTAAATTTCAATTTCTGCTGTAAAATTCTGTCGACTGCACACCTTTCATGAAAATACGAAAGCTATAAAAATTTATTTTTAAACTTTATACTCAAAATTAGAAAAAATATTGTATGTAACACGTAACGAAACATGATTTTTGACTACTAATGTCGTTTCGTCTCGTCCCGCAATTATCACATTCGTAACAATAAATCATGTGTTCCGTCACTGGTAACATAAATAGCTATTTCGTCACGATATAGGCCCTTGATCTCAAGTATATGACATAAACCATTATTACCTGCGTCAAAGAACTTTTCTTTTACTTTTGCCCAGCTTCTCGAATTTTGGCGCCACTGTGGCGATATATGAGTGATCTATGAGTCTTATTTATTATAGCGCAGACTAATTAATTTCTGGGCATTCGTAGATTTTCTAATTCTTGGAATATTTACAAAAATATTCGTTTTACATCTTTTTGTTTTAAATAAAAGTTGTTGGTAATTTAATTAAACACATCTTTTGTGTAAATTATTTTTTGTTGGAACGATTGTTTTCTATAACCCAATTTTCATTTTCTCTTTGTCTAAAAGTTTAATAAGCGTGTTTGCGCTAACATCGTCCCGAAGTAGGTGATTTAAACAATTGTTGGTCGTTACGAAAATTTGTTTTTGGTGTACTTTTTCTTCTTAAGTGTTGATTTTTTTTACAGCGCATCGGTTTTTTTTTCACTTCTATCAAAATTGTTAAATTGTGACGCTGTTTATTTTATTTTTCAAGCAAAATGTTTTATGTCGCCGCACACTTTTGATACTCTTTTACACGTTTGTTAGTATCCGAACGATGTGAAGTTCTAAGCAAAACGCTTGCTTTGCTTGTGGGTAACATTTTTGGATTAATTGGAGATGAAACTAAAAAAATAAGAAAGAAACAAATTTAGAATTTCAATGGGCAAGTTACGTTTTGAACGCTCAAGTCATAAGTACATTTTAGACTCATCCATAAGGGTATTAAAATTATTGGAAAACTTTTGGATCATTTCTTTCGATAAACATTACAAGTGTTTTTGTCGTACGTTGTACTTACCGTATAAATACGCAATAAGACCGTCAAATATAGTAAAGATTGCATCGATGACCTGTTATTGAGTTGTTTAAATAAGTTGAATAGAAATATGTGTAATACGTCTTATTGTATTATATTACATTTATAGTTCATTATACAGAGACAACAATATGGAAATAAAATTGTATTTGTTGGATTTACTGTAGTGGCTTAGTTGTTTATTACTTGGACAAAATTGTTTGTTTATGTTATTAGATTTGGACTTGGGGCATACTGAACAATTTTAATTTGAAGTCTTGACTAAACCTTTCACCCTCTTTATAGGAAAGATAAACAAGAGACAAATACTTTAAAAACTCTCTCCCTAACGACTGTAGCTATGCCGGCAATGTAACTTCCATCGTATAACTTTAATTTGAGGGAGAGGTAACAAAATAATTCGTCAGAAGTGGTACCTATGAGAAACGCAGTTGTCAAAGGAAGAATACATTTTAAAGATTAATTTGAGAGGAAGAACTCGGATCAAGATTCGTAATCGGCTATTCTTGCTATAATTACGATATACTTATGTTTTATCTATAAAAATTATTCTTCTAATTTTGACATGTAATGTGACATTTTTCGTAATCAAAGTAAGTGTTGAAATCATCTACTTTTCGTAGCAATTTTTTGTAACTAGTTAGGAAAAGTAGAAAAACAGTTGGTATTTCTCAAACCATGTTTACTGTTTGAGATTATATGGATAACATCCGTTTAGCTTTTTTAAATTTATACAATATATACAATGGGAATATGTTAATATGATATTGAATTAAGCACGTTTACTCTGTTTTTGTCAAAATTTGAAAAAATCTTGTATGTAACACGTAACGAAACATGATTTTTTTAACTCATGTGATATTGACATTCGTTACAAAAAATCATGCGTTTCGTCACTGATTACATAAATAGCTATCATAACTTTCATGAAAGTGTTATTAAGTTATTATACTGGGTTTCTATAAATGATTGTTTTATCCAGTTGGCAATTAATGAACAAAATTAACAATAAACGACAAACAACACACAACTACAACCAGTGATAATAATTACAACAGAACTATGAAATAACTGACAGATAATGACATTAGCATAAATTAATTCATTATCAATTTAAGCTGCAAATTTGCATTTTTTAAATTTTCCAACGTTCACCTGATGAGACAATCATTTGTTAAAGCCCTGTAGTAGCTTTTCATGTTGATTTTGACAGCTGGGCCAAGCTTGTTAAGTTATCGCAAGTATAATAAATTTAATTTATACATAAATTACAAATTAAATAAATTTTAAATTGAAACTTTTTTTTAAAATCCGGTTAGTTGCGGACTCGAGCAAAAAGTGAGTCTTTACCATTTCTAGCGGCACTTACCATAAATTGCATGATAAAATTTTAATAAAATTAAATAAATATTATAGAAAGGGATAATTAATTTCGTATCGCGTAAGAATAATTATGCTACTTGATTTTAATTATAACTATCTAGATTTTGTTTTGTACGGGCCAACTTGGTTGTTGAGAATATTAGTAACCGACGGCATAATTAAATAGAATTCTTTTCAATTTTTCAAAGATACATAATTTTATATTTACATTTTAAACATATCTGCCTCTTATGGTTTTCAACTTGGCCCTTTTCAATTACATTTGTTACGTTAAAAAAAAAAGAGAGAAAAGACACGCAACAAATGTAGTACAACGCACTTGTAAATTTTAGTTTAGATAAGCAGGTGGAAAACAAAAAAGAATTAATAATAATAATAAAGTTAATACCATCCGCCTCCCCGCTAACATAGATATACCACAGCTAGGGTGATCGTCGGTAAGCGTCGCGGGTCAGAGAAAAAAGACAGTTAGTGGTGGTGCGGCGTCTACTTAACTTATATTCTTTTTTTATGTTTAATACGAACCCCGAAGGGAATCGCATTTGGGCGCCACTGTCGAATTAACGGTAGTCGTAAGGAGAGCACAACAGAAACTCTACCCCGTGTGCAATCTCTAAAGTAAACATTAAACAGCTACGTGACCAAAGACAGAATATTTATTTTACACACAAAACAATAACAGCAAAGATTATAAAATTAATAACGTAAGCGCTCCGCGTTAGGCGTGTAATTTATTACGAGTACAAGTAAAATTTGCGACTAGATTCAAGTTAGGTTATTTTTCTTTTGATTAATCAAAACGTGCACAAATACCTGGTTGTATTAATAGCTCGTGTAGCGTCGCTGACGAGAGGTTCCCGACAGGCAGGCGAATGGGTGTATTTTGAACCGGCCCGCTTCACAACGGCGGGTGCGATAAGACGCGGCTCGTTGCTCTCCACCAGACGTGAATGTTACAGCATCACCAGGATTATTTATGAGACGTTGTACGTAGACATAGAGACGGAGAGTAAGACAAAAGGGGTAGTCCGGAGGCCCCCAAAGTCGTCTACAAAGAAGAAGAAGAACGAACATGTGTTACGATAAGCTCCTACTCGTGGTGAAGAAAAACTTACGGTGACCGAACGTGAATATCGGACAAAAATATCCGTCTGAAGTGCTTCCCCGAGGTATGTTATACCATCAACGGCTAGAAGAAAATGTCGGTTAGCACCGATGGTAATGAAATTTCAGGAATAATTACCCCATGATGACAGCCATAACAGCAAATATCAGGCCAGTTCGACCACCAACAGTTACCGGAAGAAAGTGATCTGAAATCGGCTGCGCGCTAACACACACGCAATAGAGGGAGCAATGAGTGGGGCGCCGTCTATCGTAAGTCGACACCACGAAAAGCCCGCGTAAACGGAGAATGCAAAATATTACCGTCACACATTCTAGTAGGTAATAAGAATTATTAGTCCTGATAACAATCAACATAAAAATATTAAATTAACAATTTTATCTATAATTCACTTAAAAAAGATTTAAATTTAAACTTAAGAAAGAAGCAAATACCATTATGACTCTCACTCTAAAACAAATATACAGGGTGTTCCAAAAGGACTTTACAAAACTTTTACATGTATTTTTTTGACCAAAACAAGTTGTTTTAACATAGCTTAGCTTAGTGAAAATTTGCTTAGTTTCAATTGGCGAAGAAAATGGGTGTTGTAATAATTAAGTATTTGAAATATCGATGCCAATATATAAAAGAAGGTTAATTTATTATATCTAGATTAAGTGACTTAAGGGTCAAAAAAAGGTATTTTACATTAGAATCTATAAATCGCACCGTTATCGCAAAAATCGCATGTTACTAATTGATAGCTTCATATTGTTGAAATTTTTTTACTTTTCAAAAAATCTGAAACAGCATAAACAAATTTGACAAATTGTAGTATGTAATAGGCATAGATTGATTTTTGACACAATCTTGATGTTTCTGTCCATACAACTGTATAAACGCACCAAAAATTGCCAAATTTGTTTAAGCTGTTTGAGATGTTTGAAGAAGAACAAATTTTTCAACAATAATGCTATCAATTATACTCAGTATACTATTGGCGCGGAGTAATAAACCTGTCAGAATTATCGAATCTCCCGTATTGCAGTGGCGTAGGTACCTGATACGTTTGGAAAATCATATTTTTAGTAGGTAAATATATTATAATAGTAAAATCTACCTTGATATGAATTATTATGTGGTTTCTTTTATTGTTTCAATCCTTACTTTGTGGAATCTATTTTTCATAGTAAATAATTTAATTCAGCAATATTCCACCGTTTAATAAGATATAAATAGATACAAAACTTTTGTAAAACACAGTATTTGAATATAAAATTAAACTCTAAAATCGATAAATGACAAATGTGTCGTTTCTCAATTTGTCTATTTTAAATTTTAATTTTATATAGGTACGTATACTGAGTTTTACAAAAGTTATGAATCTATTTGTATCTTATTAAACTGTGGAATATTTCAAAAAAATTATTTACTATTATGTGGTTTTTTTCTTATTATTACAATTAAGAATCGATATAGCTAAATAAAGTAATTTTAAAACAATTATTCTTTAGCGTCAAAATGTGTGTTGGATTATCTATCATCAGGTAAAGTGGGGTCGTTAGCGCAGTCATTACGGCAGACGGGTTGTAATTTCTGCGAAAGATTACAGATAATTAGTTGTTTGACCGAAGGGCTTCGTATACTTTCTAAATGAAAAATATGTTTAGTTTGTTATTAGCAATGAATCGGCTTGTTTGTTTGTTTGTGTGTTAGTGCAAATAATTTTGAAATGGAAAACTTTTCACCAGCAAAACGTGTTAAAAGTGGTGCGTTATCTGCTAATGAAAAATTATAATTTTAAATGTGCATGACGCTGTTCGATGTCAACACCCTGCAAAAAGTGTCGATGATATTGTAGGATTATGTTCTGCAATGACGGGAATATCAAAATCCACCATTTATAAACTAGTGAGGAAAGAAAAATTTGGGACAAGTGCTTCACCCACTTCCATCTCCTGGTCGGCGCCCGATGGAATTAGATGATGCAATGAGGAATTCTGTCCGTAGAAAGGTTCACTCGTTCTACTTACGGAAAGAGATTCCTACAATCGATAAGATTTTACTAGCAGTAAATGAGGATGAAAATCTACCCCAAATGAGTCGTAGAACACTGTGGAAACTTCTTCGCAAGTTGAAGTTTACTTGGGAGAAGATAAATAGAAGATCCGTTTTAATTGAAAAACAAGAGATTATTACATGGAGGAGAAATTATCTTCGGGAAATAAGAAAATATAGGCGTGAAGGCAGGCGTATATTCTATTTGGATGAAACCTGGATCAATGCAGGACATACCGTAAAAAAACATGGCATGATAATACCGTTACGAGTGCTCGACAAGGATTTATAGAAGGGCTATCGACAGGATTTCGACCGCCTTCTGGGAAAGGAACACGGTTAATTATTACTCATATTGGCAATGAAGATGGCTTTGTAGATGGTGGTTTGTTAGAATTCGAATCAAAGAAAACTGGCGACTACCACGAAGACATGAATGCTAATGTGTTTGAAGAATATTTTGAGCAGATGCTAGATTTGATACCCCAAGGATCTATAATAGTTATGGACAACGCCAGCTACCACTCACGAAGATACGAAAATTTACCTACCAGCGCTTGGAGGAAAGCAGAAATTATAGATTGGTTATCTGTTAAGAATATAACTTTTGAGGATGACATGGTGAAAAGAGAATTATTGGATATTGTTAAAGTTCATAAGAATAAGTATATACGTCATGTTATTGACGAAATGGCAAAGAATCGGGGCATTGAAGTACTGCGTTTACCACCTTACCATTGTGAGCTGAATCCTATAGAGTTGGTTTGGGCTCAAGTAAAGGTGACGTCGCTCGTAACAATACCACTTTTAAACTCGACGACGTGAAAAACTTCTGGAAAATGCATTAAACAAAGTAACACCTGAAAGATGGAAGAACTGTGTATCTCATGTCGTTAAGGAAGAAGACAAATGTTGGCAACTGGATAATTTAGTAGAGATAACATTGGAGCCAATTATTATATCAGTAAACACACAAGACAGCGATTCTGATTCCGAAATGGAAATTTCAGACGAGGAAGAAAGTTAAATGACCAAGCGTAATGTGCCTGAAACAGTGTTCTACTCTCTAAACACCATTTATTGTAACCATGAGTGAGTATTGTCAGTTATTTTTAAATATACCTATTTTACCTACTAATGTCTTGTTATTTAAATGAACATTTTTATGCCTGTTACTTTTATCTATTCATTTTGATAAGTTTCCATGACAACCACATAATTTTATAATTGAGCCAAATTTACTTTTGATGCCTAAAATCGGTCCCCGCAAATTAATTGTAATTGTAATAAATGTACTGACGATATCTGCATTACTATTTTATTTTATATTTATGTCATATATTATTTATATGTTATTTATTTTATTTGTATAGTAGATCACATTACAAATTTTACTTCTTACGTATTATATACCATTATTTTGTATCTTGGTATAATACCCACATCTACGGCTATGATTCTCGTTTCGTCAGTACCTGAGCTGATGGCAACGTGTTTACACAGATTAAACTATTGTTCTCAGACCCTAGATGGGTCGATATGCTGCAAGAGCGGCACAATGATCGTATTTTGGTTAGAATTTATTGGTTTTTACTTAACCGTAGAAGTACCGCTTTCACAAGAAAATAAAGAATTATTTCAAGCAATTATGATTTATTACTCCGCGTCAATAGTATACAGACTTTAGTAAAATGCGTTTTTGCAAAAACTTTGAAATTTATCAAACCTTATGTAGGTTGTCTTTTTCAGAACTTGACAACTAAGCGAATTTTCATTAAGATAAATTTTGTTAAATCGACTTATTTCGGTCTAAAACATACGTGGGGGAATTTGATAAAAACCTTTTCGAAACACCCTGTATATAAAATTCTAATTTTTACTTATCGATTTTGCTCAAAAATTCGACAGATAGTTGCGCTAATCAATTTAAAAAAAATTTAATTTGACAATAATCCAAAGTATGTATATTTGTCGTTGGTCAACACTCAAAACTAATGAACCATTACTATAGTTTCGGCTAATATAAATAAAAATAGTTTATAGTGTTGGCCAATGACAAATATATAAAATTTAGAACAACAAAGCAGGTATTATATAAATTGAAATGGAATTTTTCTTATTCAGATATAAAATTATTCTTTAATATAGAAAATTGATCTACAAAACTCCGATTAAACAAATAACATCTAAAAAAATGAAGAAAAAGATTAAAAACTAAAAAAAATTTGTAACCGAAACCTGACGGGTGCAAACTATTTGAGAAATTTTGTTATTATTGCCTGACTACAGTTGAGTTATCATTAGCACATTTCAAAAGGTGCTGAACGAATTTCTGAAAAACCTGCTTTTCAAAATTTTAGAATTGCACTTTTGATGTGTATTACCAGAGCACAAACTATTGGATAATTAACGTCTCTAAAATTGGTTATATAATATTGATAAAAGAAAGTAAATAGTTTTTTTATTGTCTCCAGAACATAAAATTTTAACATTAAGTAAAGAGTAGATAATACAATATTAACAGTGAAGGCAGAATAAAAAATTTATAATTAATTGTGTAACATACCTAAACACGTCGCAGTAAAGTACAACCAACCATCAATATTATCATTAAAATTTCCTTTTAATATCCCAGCACTTAAGACCAACGGATAAGAACAGCAAAATAACAAAATAATGAAGGTGTAAATTCTGTAAAAACATGTTTATTTTCTTTCAGAGACAAACCAGTAATGTTTAACAAAAATTATGTACGCGAAAATATTTCATCGATGAACTCGAAAATTCTGACATTTTAATGGTGGGGTTATTAAGAGAACTCTTAATTTATATTTTTCTACGGTGTTTATTTATGCATGAATTAAGAAGAACGTTTAGGTAATTATAGTGTAAATAAACACTTTTTCTAAGTTTCAGAATGTTTCTTGCAAGGGATTAATTAAAAAATATTCGAATAGCTCTAAAATATTAAAAACTACAAATAAAAATGAATTTTGAGGGCATGAATTTACATTTTTCTCAAGAATTACTTTTAAATGCTTTAAAAGTTTTGAGATAATTATAGTGGTGAATACCTCTTTTCCATATATAATTTATATTGTTTTCCACTTTAGAAATACCTAATTAGTAAAATAAAAATCGAGTTTATTTAAAATATTTATGTACAGTACTTCGGTCTCAGGTTAAGGCTGATCATTTTCAAGGCAATTTTGACAACATTTAATCACAAGGACAGAAAACCCATAATTTAAGTTAACATATGACAGAAGAACTAGTCGTAAGAACTAAAAAATGTTACAATTTGAGGATATACATGGCACATAACGAAGTTTTTAAAATATTTATTTAGCAAATAAGTTGCAGAAACAGTTGAGGCTAAGCTGATATACTGAAACGTTCTGCAATATACTATACTGTAAAGCAGGCTTAGACATTCGATATTGCTCAGTTGCTGTGTGTGACTGCGTTGGGCGAAGCTCAAAAAAAAATTAAAAAATTACCAATTACGGTGAACAAAAAAATGTTTGAAACATTTTACGTGTAGATGCTGAATTGGTTGATAAAATTTGGTTGGAAATAAGATTAAGCTAATGTACAAGAAGCTATTACATCAAATCAACAATTCTTGAACACTTTGGTGAATAGCAGTTTTTTAGTAGCATCAGGGAAGTGATTTATTTATTCTGAATAGGTCTTAGCGCCGTGTTTACTGATGGTAAAGATGTTCTAATTTAATATACTCTTTAGCAAAAAACCAAACGGCAAACAGACAGTTATTTTAACAATAATACTTTAATAAAATAACTATTAATAATGACATTAAGTACGAAAAATCGACGTAGCGTTGCAGTTATGTGTTGGCTAAGGTATCATGTCGATAGAGGTCCGTTGGTTATCTTCTGAATTCTGTGGGTTTGACCAAGTTATTCACATCTTCAAACGACTTTCCAAATCCTTATATTTGTTTCCTTTAGTTAACCGAAGAAGCTTCAGAGTTTGCTTTCATTCCGGTCTGGTTTATATAAGACTTTGCCATGGTATTTCTACCGGTCTCATTCAATGTCAAAGCTTTTTCCTTCTTCCAGGGAATTAACGACATACAATCTGCCATATTTGCCATCTCCAAACCTCTGGAGACAGTTCAGCAGATGCTAATATTGTTTTTAAACTGTCATTAATGATTCTATGTATAGAAAATTTTCCAGTATCAATGGTTACCCACAATATCAAGAGTCTCACTGCAAATACAGTTCTGTGGTTCACATAGATTCTACTCAATTCTTAAGCCAATATCATTTTAAAAAGATTGGTCATCTAAAAGAGTTCCAATAAAAGATGATGGTAGAGCATTTAACCATGCAATAGATTCTTTATGCTAAACTACTAGAAGACGAGCTTTGTCTTGACTATTCAAACAATCAAAGAAAAAAGATTTGAGCGATAAAATGCATATACTATTGCATCAAAGTATCTTTGATTTTTTGGAACAGGAACAGAACATAAGGCAGGATCGAGATTGTTAAGTTTGAACCATGTAGTTATGGTCTGATTAAAAGCATTATTAGAATAATTAAAAACATCTTCTTTAAGAACATTTTTTATAAGCTTAGACACACCTGAACAGAACCCAGAAAAGCTGAATAACATAAATTCCAAAATTGTAATTCCCAAAGAATAGTAATTTCACATTTTTTATAATATAGTTCCGTCGTCAAGATACCACACTGTACAGGTATATACTGATCTTCTGGGGCACTATACATAACACTTACATCACAATAAAATATTTAAAATGTACCACATGAATAAATAAATAAATAAAAGATACCAACAGTTAAATTCAGCCTTGAGTTTTAAAATTAAAAGATGAATCACGGCACAGAATAAAACTCGACCAAGAGGATCCTCCTTGTGACTCTTCTTTGTGATAAATCTTTGTAAGACAGAGATAAAGAATTATGGTAAACTTGATCAATAAAAGCAAAAAACTTTGGGAGATGATCTTTCAGTCTTAGAAGTGTAATATTTCTTGATATCATGTTGAAAGCGTTTACATAGTCTATTTTCAAGATGACTTTTGCTGAACTATGTTGTAAATTGATATATTTTTTTTACAGACTAAACTATTGCTTCGGTTGCAGACTTGATAGCAAAACCAAATTGAAAGTTAGTAAATAACTGTGAATAGGTTGTGTGATGCGAATACAAACTATCTTAACAATTCTTTTTTTTATTCGTTCTTTCGTCTAGTTATACTGTGTGTCTAATATAATTTATTAATTTTTAATCATTTTTAATGTTTGTGAAATCGTCAATTCTTGATGATTATTTTAAATTTTGTGACCCACACGGTTGTTTAATTTATGTTTAGCCTCGATGAAGCTCTTACAAGTTTGGGCAAAACGTCTGCCTTAAATGTAATTTTGAGATAGTTATTTTCAACCTTACCTCCACCTAGAAGAATAACAACTTTAAATTAGCAATTAATCTTCTCTAAAGTGCAGCCAACAAGCGATCACATAGATTTCATCATCTTTTTATTTAGAGCACAAAGTGACGCTTCATAAAGAATTTAAATATTATTATTTGGTACACATCTTTTGGGTATTAATTTACATTAAGAAGCCAAGGCTTTAATTACTTTACAAGAAGATAAACCCAAAATATATTTGGTCAAATTTTTAAAATATTGAGGAGTTAAAGAATTTAGCCCACCACTTGAACCAGGTGCAAATGAAGAAATACATTTTATAATTTCAAAAGAAGAAAAATGTATTGATGTAAATTTTAATTTTTCCATTTTCTAAATTTTTCTTTACAACTGATGTAGAAGCGTTTCTTACTTTTATATTAAGGAATACCAAACACTGCATAGAGAATAATAATAATTTAATCCAATTAAATGTTGTATCCTTTTCGACAATTAAATTTATACTAGTGGTAAACTCATCAGCAACAGATTTTAAGCTCCTTTGGGGATTCTTTTCAGAATTCAAGTATGTCGTTTTAATTTGAATAATGATTTTGTTAATATATCAAGATCCATTTTATTTTTCATTTAAAACCGGAGAAGAACAGAAGAAATCTAAAGATGAAATCATTAATTCTTAATAGTGCAGCCGGTGATTTTGGCATTGGACTTTCGTTATAGTGAATGAATTTATATGGTTGAAGTAGGATATTGTTTTTTATGCTATAAATTGCAAAGTTTACCCAAAATTATTTTGTGCCTTGAATTTTTTATTATTTACACAAAATAATGTAAACAATTAATATTCGAGCATATATAATTCTACGTAAAATAATATTTTTTTATGTATACGATTGATTTCATCTAAGTCGACATAGATTACATAAACGAACATCTTTCAAACATACCTGAGTGTGTAAAGGGATGTAAGGACCTTGACAACCTACTAAAACGTGGAGGGGAGAACGGCAGCGGCAGCTGCAAGATTCACCTGAACGGAATTTTCGGGCCAGTTCAGTTATAAATGACACGTGTCTTGTGCATGTTGTGCATATTTAAAATGAAAATATGGTGATTTTTTGAAAATTTTTGACGGAAATTATTTTAAAAACGATTTTTTTTCTATCAAACTTTTGTACATAAGCATTTTGATTTCTTCATTGAAAATATGCAGTTAATTATTAAACGATCAATTAAATAATAGTTGAATCGATGATTAAAAATCAATTCAAGTGAAAAAATAACAATGAATAAAACGCGATAAATTAATTAATGGAACAATTACAGTTTTTGAACAATGGATAAACCAACGACCAGTAGCATGACTGATGAGCATAGCTGCATAATATGTAAAAAATTGGGTTCATTTTCTGAAAACAATTCAGATTTGAGTGATATTATAAAAATAAGTAGAGGAGTAATCATGTTGGGAACTGCTTCAAGCGAACGACATGATGGATTGTTACCTCAATTACGAACTGATGTTGTTTATACCCATATAAGTTGTCGGCAAAAATATATAAATAAAAAATATATTAAAGTGTGTAAAAAGAAGCCAGTTGAAACTTCAATTTTGCTTCCGAAAAAGAAGCTCCAAAGTAGCATTGATTCATCAAACTTTGATTGGAAAAAAACTGTTTCCTTTGGGCACGAAGCTGATAAGAAAAAAGAATCAAAATTGAATAAAAATCGGCAAATACAAGTTTCATACATTAATACTTCAAGATTAAATGACTCATAAATTTTATTGCCGTACAGAAAAATGATTATCATCGAGAAATTCCTAAAAGAATTTCTGGTATAGCAGATTGACTGGCACTTCAAACAAAATATCATGCAGATTGTTATAACTCGATCAAAAATTCGACTCATCTGAGTAATGTTGACAACAAAGTTGCTCCGAGATCTTTGATGATTGATACAGCAATGGAGCAAAATGACGACTGCTAATTTACCATGTAAGAGTTAGGAAATGTCATCACTACTAAGTATATCCCGGATGAAAAAACTATAAGTAAACGACTAATATACTCCTATCATGATGATATTGTGATATCGTGTAAATTGGGATCTAATACCATCATATGTTTCAAAAAAATTAACTATAATATACTAACAGAAAATTGGTACAATTGAAAACATAAGAGTAAA
Organism: Abscondita cerata; assembly: GCA_030710515.1. Lineage (NCBI taxonomy): Eukaryota > Metazoa > Arthropoda > Insecta > Coleoptera > Lampyridae > Abscondita > Abscondita cerata. The sequence goes on along the minus strand of JALBCR010003875.1, from coordinate 1,057 downwards.
AAAGAAGAGAAATTACATATATTAAAAGCAGCAAGCGAAATTATTAGGAGGGCCGTAAAAGCTCAATTGTACGATAATGAAAATTATACACCAAGTAACAAAATGCTTGAAAATATTGATGACTCACTTCCAAAATCGTTAAACTTTGTACTGTCAGAAATAATATTAAAAGATAAGAAAAATAGAATCAAAATAATTCCTGTCAGCGGCGCTACCAAGATAATTTCTATCACTTTTGCTGTGATGTTTCATAAGAAATTTGGCTCTAAAAAAGTTATAAATTTTATATCATTTCTTAGTGTAGGTTTTGCGACATCTAGTGTCGACTCGTGTTAGGGATCACGTACGCAATGGTTTGCATTTAAGCAACTTTGTCGACAGGTATGTAAAAGCAGTTACATAAGTCGATCCTTCGATAATTATAGCCAACATAAGTTCTCATTTCTTAGGCTTTGTGTTTTATACAAAGATGCAACATTCTACGAAGGTATATCTACATTTGAAACTCCACCAGAAATAAAACCTGGCAGCTTCGTTCAATTTGTGCATGATAATGCTGATTTTAATATCAATACTATTGATGGTAATGGAACGTTCCATTATATGGAAAGCATTGAAATACTTACTCCAGCTGATAGTATACAACCTCGACGACCTATCAAACGCTTGAAGACTCTTCCACCTGAATCTGAGTTTACTAAAAAAGGGAATATCTCTCTTCAAATGTATTTAGCTTCTGTGGGTGCAGGCTTTTCAAACATAATAATCAAGTTATCTGAAGTTGAACCAGATATAAAAATATCAACTACAACTGGACAATTAAATATTCATTTGACGTATTTAAAATTCAAAATTATTAACTAATGCGCATGAGTTTGATATGTCATCGATAATTTTTTGCCATTTATTAATGCTGTTCCAAGTAATTATAACACAATTTACACAGCTATGAAAACTTCTGTAGATAATACTAAACAGTTGAATATGAAAACTTGCATTTTAACATTCAATCAACCTTTGTATATGAAAGCACGAGATATAGACTCTGCTGTGTTTA
>JALBCR010003874.1:0-165525 GCA_030710515.1 Abscondita cerata | reverse complement strand
ATAATATCGCCAGGCGAAACAAAATAAATTGAAAATAAATTATTATAGACCTCTTTAGATAGTCGGATGCCGGCTATAAATTTATTAATGCTGCGATAAAAGCAACATCGAATTTCTGCTACCCGAATATACAGTATGTCAATTTTAAATGCAAGTATCTTATAAAATCAAAGAACTGGGAAAACGTCATTTGGCACAAACATTATACAAGTAGGGGAATCGGAACCATCATACCACTCCTTACCATACCATCACCCCATTTGTAGTACCTCAAAAAAAAGGTATCATTGGCTAGTGTTGATCTTCCCAAGAATATTTTATTCATTTAATATAGACCTTTACAAAAGCACAATTTAATAAAACAAACTAATCTACTGAAAAGTTAATTAACCGGAAGTTAAGTTTTTTCAACCCTCATTTTATTTTTTAAATCGTAATTTAATATCCCAATATTTTTGTTTCATTTGTGAATTTTGTTGTATTCGTATTCAGAGACATTAATGTTTAATTCATTTATAAGCCATGCATTAAAATGAATGTCATGTTTTTATATTTAAATCATTGATATTTAATTTTCTTAATAACACGTTAAAACACCAAATACATACTACATTTTTCGATAAATTTACTATCATTATCTTATAATTATTTGTAAATAATTAATTATTTCTGTTTTTAAACGTTTCTTTATGTTTGAATAAATAGTAATTGTATGAAGCTAGTAGAAAACCAGCTTTTTATGTAAATTGTTGGCACACAATGATCAAATCTAATAAATAGACCAGGAACCAGCGGTAAAAAACGTTCAAACTGTGGAATTTTGTTAAACAATGTCGATTTTTATGAAAATTTGGATTTAAGCTCTACTTAAGCCCTTATACAAAATCTACCCTGTGCCGAAGTGTGCTTTTCATTTTTTAGGGGTGAAAACTACCCCCTATCGTAAAAAACTGAAAAATCTTCGATTTTAGCATTATTTCAGTAAAATACAATTTAAATGAATTATTCGTAGATCTGATGACATTCCCGAACAAGTTTGTGATTAATGGGACTCGTGCAATCCCTTCAAAGACCATCCTCTTAGGGATAAGAGGGTAAAGTCTGTATACAATTGGCGCGGAGTAATAAATCATAATTGCTTGAAATAATTCTTTATTTTCTTGTGAAAGCGGTACTTCTACCGTTAAGTAAAAACCAATAAATTCTAACCAAAATACGATCATTGTGCCGCTCTTGCAGCATATGGACCCATCTAGGGTCTGAGAACAATAGTTTAATCTGTAAAACACGTTGCCATCAGCCCAGGTACTGAAGAAACGAGAATCATAGCCGTAGATGTGGGTATTATACCAAGATACAAAAATAATGGTATATAATACGTAAGAAGTAAAATTTGTAATGTGATTTACTATACAAATAAAATAAATAACATATAACCACATAATAATTCATATCAAGGTAGATTTTACTATTATAATATATTTACCTACTAAAAATATGATTTTTCAAACGTATCAAGTTTATTACTCCGCGCCAATAGTATACTGAGTATAGTAATATTGAAAGATTTTTTTCAAGACACTTATAATCTCGATTTCCATGAAAATTTGAACTCAAGCTCTACTTACCCTCCTCTACGAAATCGTCCCTGTGCCAAACCGGGCTTTTTATATGTTTGGGAGTGTAAACTACCCCTTATTGCAAAAAAGTCTTAAATCTCAGATTTTATGCATGTTTCGGGTAAAATGAAGTTTAAATGTATTATTCGTAAATCTGTTGACATTCTCAAAGATTTTTATGGTCAATCAAATTCATACAACCCCTCCAAATTATCCTCTAATCATGTGAACAGTTAAAAATAATCTAAAAGATTCTTTTATAATTAAAAATTATTAAAATGTATTTATATTGAATTGAGAATATTTCGTCAGTATTTTTAAGTAATGTTGTTTTTAAATATTTCAACCCTTATGAAACTCACCTTCAATGAAAATTGCAGTTAAAATTTTTTACACAAATAATAAAATTAAATAAAAACATTTTTAAAATCAATAAATTTTTTATTTAGAAAATAATATAAAAAACAAATTTCAATACTTATATTTCATCATTACTTGATTCTTCTTCCTCTTGTCGTTCATCTACTTGCCCTACTTCCTCGTCGCTATCACCGTCTTCTTCAGTGTCGAAAATAGGCGATCTATTGAGACAAGACTCTTCCGCGCAATTAGGGCAAGCACTACTACAATAAAGGCCTACCCGTCGGCATCCGCATGTCGATCCGCACCCTTTTTTGCAATGGCAAAATATAATTTTCAGGAGCTCCTCTGGTGCGGGTTGATTAGGGTTTCTTTTTATGGGCATTAAAGTGCCTTCTAGTTTAACCCAACCCCAATCAACCGGATTAATATTTTTGTTCCCCAGCCACATCTGAGTCTGAAGGTACACTCTCTTCAAATGTTGATCTAATGCACCAACTGTCGGTGCAAGTGATGACAGTTTAACAGCTTTTTTTGTAGTTAAATTAACAAAAGAGTTGTACCTGATTTGTTCCAAGTATTCGGACAAATTTGTTACACTTTTTAATTTATTTACAGCTGTGTCTTTACTTGTTCCGAATAATACAATGGTACAATATCTACCTGCTTCCAGAATATCCTCAAGAGTTGCACTAGTATTATAAAAAAATTTTGCCTTCTCTCTTACGTCAGATCACTTTTCTAAGATGTCAATGAATTTTTTTTCCCTTTATTGAAAAAGGCGGAAGTAGAGTCACAACCAGTAAAGCTGTGAGCAAATAAAATTATATCTGCACTATTTGGGTACTCAATTTGTAAACTATTTGAAGAATATATTACTGGAGCAGAATTTTGCTTTCCTAGTTTTAAGAAATAAATTTCTTCTTCCATCTTCGCTCCTGCAGTCAAAATAATTAGGAAAGCTATATCCTCTGCTACAATAACTTTTTTCAAGTTAGAGTGATCATCAGCAGTCTTGACAATCAACTCGTCGGCTTCTCCTTCCTCTTGGTAGCATGTAATACAATTTTTTGGAGTTCTTCCATAAGGAGCGATATAAAGCGATTCTTGCATCATCCAATATATACGACCATTTATAAATATATACACATACATGTATACACATTTATACTCACACACACACACATGCGCGCGCGTATACACACCGAAGGAAAGACCGTTATAATACTTTCACTATTAATGCCAGCTGCTCCATTGTACGCTCCGAATCTCTCTTTCCAAAGGTTTTTCGACGATAACTCTCTCAATTTTTCAAGCATTTTGTAGGGTATTAGGTGTACTTTGTTCATATCAATTACAACTTTTTTCAACCCCTGGATTCGAAAAGGGTGCAGCTCAAAGAGGTTGTATAAGCCACATTTGGTACAATGCAAACTTTGAACTAATGTTTCTCCTTCAATTTTATGATACAAAGATTTAAAAAAGCTCAAAATGTTTGTTAAGAAAAACTCTATAATTAATATTTGAAACATTTTCTCACAACATGGATAGTTTTTTGTTTATTTAAGAAAAATGCAATTTTTTTCAAGATTTCGAAAATGCAGTGTTCAGTTTAATCAATTATTTTTTCTAAAATAAGCATTCAAAACCGGCCAAATCACATGGATCATATCAATAATACCTAAATAAAGTTAATTGCAAGTGGATTACGATTAATGTCAATTAGGATGGAAATGGTGAGGGTACAATTATTAAATTTTTTCAAACAAGAAAAAAAAGAAAGCTTATTTTTGTTATAAATCAATCAATTCTTATGCAAAAGACTTTTATCAGTGTTCATTTTAAAGGTTTTCTTATGTACTTTGAAAAAGGTTTTTTGAGTTTTTTTCAAAAATTTTATCAGTTTCGACTTATATGAGGTTAAAGGTTTTCAATTTCGGGTTTTTCTAAAAATAGCCTTCCTTCAACGAGCAATAACTCAGTTAATATTAGGTTTACAGAGGTCCTTAAGAAACGAATCTCTTTATTTTTTTATTAGCTACATTTTTGTTCTTAATGATTTTTCTGATAAAACCAGAACTTTTTAAATTATTCATGAAAAACGTTAAAACGCTTAGAGTTAGTCAATCTATCAATCTACGATTATTTTGATGATATAAATTTTTACCCCAAAAAAGGGGTGGTTTTCACCCCCAAGTCAAAAGCACCCATCGGCACAGGGTAGATTTTGAAGAAGGTTATAAATACTACCTTCATACCAATTTTCAAGAAGATCGAGCTTGTTTAACAAAATTCCACATGAAATCGGCTGGTTCCTGGTCTATATATAACATGGTATTTTTTTTCTAAATCAATCACATTGTCACTGGTATTTTAACAACGTGAATATCTGGCAACTCAAAAAATAACGTAAAGTAATCAACATGCAACATTAAATGCATATACAATAATTTATCATATTTTAAAATGTTTGTAGATCAAGATTCTTACAAGAACATGTAAACATTAAGATGAAACCATTACATAGAAAAAAAATTTGTTTAGTTTGTGATTACTACTTGTAATAATAAAGAAATTTCTATGGATTTTACGGTTATTATGTGAAAGAAAAGAAATAAAATAAAACATGGTTTCACTGTACCGGAAGTATCAATATTTAAGATGCCAAAATTATTTAACACAGTTGTAAAAAAATTAGAAATTTACCCCTTCTTTTAACAATTGGTTTGATTATTTGATTTTTAACTAATCTACCTATTTTAAAAATAATTAATCGGCTTTTGTTTTCGTCGTTTTAGCCAGCACTATATTTTAATCGAATTCTAAAATACATATATGTTTCTGGTAGATTTGACTAAGTTCTAATAAAAATTTATTTTCTTCTTATACATACTAATATAGGAGTTTTATAGTAGTTAACGTTACTTTCACTTTTAAATTATTGCATCTAATTGGATAGAAATCTGTATTACCACTTATGTTAACTCAAACACTAATATATTGTAGGTTTTTGAATTCTATTGTATTTTTTATTATTTTATTTTTATTTCGTAGAAAAATATAATATTTACTATCGGAGAGAAATACATTTTTCTGTTCAAAGACTGATCACTCTATATCACACATGAACAAATTTATCTCTCACGAAAAAAGCGCAACTTTAATCTAAAAGTAATAGAGGAATTATGGCACGACCCCTTATATAACGAATTTAATACAATATTTTTCCAATTGCTTTATTATTCTAGTAAATGTAAAAATTTCTTTGCTGAATATAGTAACTTATATAGAGTGCGCTGCTAAAGTATTATTCAACGCTTTTGCGTGTATTAAAAATTTTTTATTACACTCAATAAAAAAATATATTATTATCTAACGTAAAGTTTAAAATCCAATGTTAATTTGATTTGAAAGTCGTGAAATATATACAGGGTCATTGATGGTTGATGGTAGGTTAGACGTTTATGGAAAACGGGTCATAGGAGTAATCTGAAAAATTTGGTTATTACCATAAATAGACACGATCTATTTTTCTAAAATATTTTTATTTTATGGTATTGCCGCTTCTACTCAAAAGTAGTAACAACTTGTTAATTTGAAATAAAACACCCTATATATTATTCAATTTTTAGAATTCCAATTTCTTACTGATAATTTTTCTATATATATATATATATATATATATATATATATATATATATATATATATATATACATATATATACAGTGAGGACGAAAAGTCAGCCCCCCTCTTAACTTTTGTCCATTTTATTTAAAAGCTCAAATTAACACAGTGTACACAAAAAATTGAGTTCATATGGTACTCATTACAAATGTGACAGCTCAAAATTGTTTGAGTAGGTTTCATAACCACAAAAATCTTAAATTAGAGTAGGGGTCGAGTGGGGTCTCAAACGAAAGCTTATTTAAATTTGCATACAACTGTGAAGTTTTGGAGTAAAATCTTAAAACGCTTTAAAATAAAATGAAAAAACGCCATGCCGGTAAAAGCATTAGTGTCAAGTATATTATTGTTGTTTCTATGGAAACTACTTTAAACAGAACAACAAAAGTAAGGTTGACATCAGAAAACTAACTAAAACTATTATTAAAGCAGATGCTCGAAGCGACCGCCTGCGACTCCAAGACAATGATACAACCTTTCTACAGTTTCTCTACGTACATTCCTTAAAACTTCATCATTAATTTGTCTGCATTGATCAGTTATTCTAAAACGCAACTCTTCTATTGTTTGCACTTCAGTTTTGTAAATTTGTAAATCTAATGGGGTTAAATCGGGTGATCGGGCAGGCCACTCTAAAAACCTCTTCGACCAATCCACCGGTTTGGGAAATTATTATCGAGATAGTCTCTTACATTTAAATAATAATGAGCGGGAGCTCCATCCTGTTGAAAGATAATATCCTAAAAAAATAATGATAAATTGAGAATTAACCATGTTGATAGCTAGTTACTCTATGGAATTCTGGATTTTCTTGAGCGATTTCTTGTATTCTTGGAAATATTTGCCTTTCTAATAATTGGAGATAAATTTCCCAGTCAAATTTCCTTCCAGAAAATACGGACCAATGATATGTCCCCCATTATCCCACACCAAACATTCACCTTTTGAGGGTACTGAGTGCTAGTAACCCTAAACTGATGAGGATTAGTGTCCGACCAGTACCTCACATTTTGCCTGTTAACTTCTCCATTTAGAAAAAATGTACATTCATCAGAAAAACATATGCGGCCCAAATAATCAGGTTCTTCTCTTATGTTATTTATTATCTGTTCGCAAAACTCCATTCGTCTGTCAGGATCATCTTCATTAATTTCATGTACAAATTTAAGTTTGTACGCATGAAACTTGTTTTTTTAAATACTTTTTAACTGTACTCTTACAACTACCTTGCTGCTCCGCAATAAAATTTGTGGTAGCAGTGGGATTTTCAACAGCACTCGCCAAAATATTCAATTGCAATTCTTCGGAAATAGAAGGACGACCTGAACGTTTTTTATGCGAAACGCTACCAGATTCCATGAATTTTGACAATAGTTTCCTGTAATATCTGCGATCGATTTGACGGTCAGGAAACCTAGCATTATACAAGCGGACTGCCTGATGAAAATTTCGATTTGCTTCTCCGAAGATTATAATGGCTTCAACTTTTTCTATTAATTCTCTTTGCATAGTTAAGAATTCTAATAACAAGATACGAATGATACTTGTTTGACGTTTTAAACTACGTTTAAATATGTACTTCTCAAACTAAGCTGTCTTAAATATTGACCGTTCATATGGTTACCAATGTTGCCATGGATATGGAATAGGAGCAAGCCTGCTTATTTAATTTACTAAGCCGAAAACTCTTTAAAGTTTTCTTGTTGCCAGCTAGCGATAAGTTGATTATTTTGCTTTTAAACCCCATAGCTGTATGCAAATTTAAATAAGCTTTCGTTTGAGACCCCACTCGACCCCTGTCTTTTGAGCTTTTTAAATTCAAATGGACAAAAGTTAAGGGGGGCTGACTTTTCGTCCTCACTGTATATATATATATATATATACCTATCTACACCAGTTTTCGAGATAATAATTATTTTAGGTTATTTATTTTTAAAATATGATCTCACCAAAATTTAAATTTAGCTGCTATTTGAACCCATATAAGGCTAAAATCTTAGATGCAGTTTGCTTTAGGCCCTGTATTTAACAGCTACCTAAATACATTTATTTTATTTTACAGGGCGAAAAAATAAAGTTTTGTGCTTTTTGTATGTCACGTCAAAATCATTAATTTTAAACCGCCCTGTATAAGACAAAATAAATTTATTGAGGTAGCTGTTAAATACAAGGCTTTTGCAAACTACATCTACAATTTCAGTCTTATATGGGTACAAATAGCAGCTAAATTAAATTTAGATGTGATCATATTTTGAAAAAAAAGAAAACCTAAAATATTTATTATCTCGAAAACTCGTAATAAATATATAGGGAACTATTCAGAAAAAATTATCAGTAAGAAATTGTGATTCTAAAAATTGAATAATATATAGGGTGTTTCATTTAAAATTAACAAGTTGTTACTACTTTTGAGTAGAAGCGGCAACACCGCCAAAATACAAATATTTTAGAAAGATAGATCGTGTCTATTTATGGCAATAACCAAATTTTCAGATTACTCCTATGACCCGTTTTCCATAAACGTCTAACCTACCATCGACCATCAATGACCCTGTATTTTTGTAGATAATAGAAATTTTATTCGTTACAATTCGCAAATGTTTTCTTCATACTTGTTCATTTATCTGTATGTCAAAAGAAATTTAAATTTTCGTTTTTGTAAATTAAAGCGCTGTGAAAATGTTGGTTTATTTTAAACAGTTATCAAAGAAGAAAATGAATTTCGAATACGTTTTTAACTACTTAAATTTATTTGTGTACCGTTTTAATTATACATCGTTTAACTTGGCATCATTACATGGCTTTGACTAAATGTTAAACCAACTGATCTCGGATATTGGTTTAAGTTCTATTGGCCGAAAGCGCATAAATGATACATACATATTTAACGCAGAGAATTAAAACATCAGGATATCAAAAATAAATTTGGAATTTTGTCAATAACATACAAATAATTGTATTTTAAAACTTGCAAGTAAATCTAAATGAGAATTAAAAATATGTTTTACAAATGCTGTAACACAAACTATAATTGACGTATAGTCTAGTACTCATTTGTCAAGTTAATGATGTAACAAACAACATGTTGAAATTATAAGAGAATTCTGATATCCCATTAGGACTTGTAGTCAAGCACAACGGTGACCTCTAACAGAGAAAAATGTGTAACTACTATATTTATCATTTAAGATTAGAAGTTTTTTTAGATTTTCTAAATGTAAAGGCGTTCCCCAAAATTTAGTAGGACTTTGGGTATAGTAAAAAAAATAAGGAAGTAATTTCGATCAACTGAAGAATATATATTTATTAATTACTATTGACGATTAAGTTTACTGTTTATTTATATTTCGCAAAGAAATGGTATTAGTTTATTAGTCTACTTATTTGAATGTGTAATAATAATATGATCCTCCGAGTTATGAAATATACTAAAAAAACAAGTAACCTTTATATACAAATACTGATTTCTAATGAACATACTACGTACATTTCAATAGTGGTGTATTTCTTATAAGGTATTGCTGCTGGTTTTTTGATACAATAAAATGCGTAAAAATGTCTTTAAATTAACTTTTGCTTACTAAGCTAGCTAGTTAGCACCTCATTACGATAGTTACTGGTTTAGATCTCTGAATTATTTTTATAGTCCAATTATTACGTTTCTAATTAACACATTTCTTTATAGTATCGTGGTTTTTCTTATTTACCACGTTTTTCTTAGCTTGCATTCTTATGTGTTTGATTGATTGATTGTGTGTCAGCAAAATTTTAAATTTTGTAATCGACCTTTTCTACTGATCTAATCTAGTTGAAAGAAACACTTACATACACATATATTTTTGATGACAATGCAATTTTTAAATGCTTAGTTATACTACAATTAACTAATACTTTTGAATGAAATTATTCCTTAGTTAAACTTGAAAATCGAAAATTTACAGTTAAAGTCAAAAAATCTTTTACTTATAAGTACATCCTAAAGCAATAAGACTAAAAAGTACTTTTTTCTACCTACGATCGTGCAAAAAGTGACTACTTTTTGCAGCAACTACTGTGCCAAAAGTTTCACTTTTTTGCATTAGTGCACATGTGCGTAAACAGATTCTTTTGGGAATGAGTGCCAGTTTGCCAGCCCCGAGTGCGCGTAAGCAAAAGTAAATTATTTTTTGCACTAGTGTTTTTATTTTTTCGATTGTACAAGAAATGTTGTGTGCAACATGTGCAAAAAGCATATTTTTGCACTCAGTGCATGTAAAACTACCAGATAAGTACGTCAATACGGCTACCGAAACAACAGAATTACGTACAAGTGTTTCAAAAATGTAGCAAAAACCTGGGTTAGCAGAGCATTTTGCTACACTAATATTTCCATCAGCACACAATTTCAGTTACGACAAATCACTTTACATCCCTACTATAGCAAAAAATCTTTCAGATTGGTAATAATTGATAATTGAAAATTTGAAATGACGAACGACGGCTTGTATATTATTTGTCACTTTTATGTAGATAGAAGTACAAGCGTGCGTTGTACACACAAATTGTTGATGTACTTACATTGTTCGTTATTTAGAATGCAATTTACGCATCTTGTATTTTTAATAATGCCGAAAAACAAATCAAATCTACAAATAAAAGTTTCACAATTAAATAGGTTAACTGGATGACAAATGTATGCATTATTGCATTTGCGTTTCAAAGTACGAATTTAGAAAAATATCGTTCAAAAAATAGCATACGCAACTTGTGCGTAAAAAGTATTCGGGAATTCGTACAAACCGGCACTCATTTCCGAAAGAATCTGTTTACGCACATGTCATGTAAATAACTATTGTTGCACGATGCATGATTGCAGCTCTCGACTTTTTGCACTAGTTACACAAATAACTATTTTAGGCGCTCATCTTAAACAGAGACAATTTACGTACTCATTTGTTGCCGTAAAATAGCACTTTTTTGTTAACTCTAATGTCAAAAAAAGTAAACGGCGTCCTTAAAATTACAATAGCGACGTGCACTTTTTTTGAAAAATGACAGGTTGAGATTGACATTCTTAGCAATAAATTTTACCAACTGTAATCGAGGCGCAAGCGATCGTATTCGGGGTCGACAGCTAAAGAGTAGTTACGAACGAACAGCAAGATGGCGATGAATGCGACTTTTAAAAAATTTTGGTCTTTATATCTATTTTAACTATTTTTGGGTAATAAAATTGTGTTTAGAGCAGCGGTGGGATTGGTCTTTGTGTCTTAAGCTGCTGTGTAGTGCCATTGTAGTAACGTGCAAGTTGATTAACGTAAAATACCAACTGAGACAAGCGTCAGCACAAATTGCATTAGAACAAAGAACGCTGAGTGTTTTTGCATTAATCGTCCAACTGTTTAACAAAAAATAGGTGGCTCGAGCTCGTCGTGTTCAAGTTCAAGCTCATCAGAAGTGCATTATAAAAGAAATAAAAACGTGCCGCTAAAAGACCGCGAACGAATTTGAAATCACTGCATGTGATTGATAGCAGAAGAACCGAGTACTACACCTTTTCAAGCTGTAATTCAGAAACCGTGAGATGAGTTTCAGAAAGTGTAAGTTTTATTTCAGAAAACGTAATATGTTATTCAGATTTGTACATTGAATTTCAGAAAGTGTAACTTGTAATTCAGATTAGTTAATCGTAATTCAGAAAACGTAAAATGTAATTCAGATTAGTGAATTGAATTTCAGAAAGCGTAACTTGTAATTCAGATTAGTAACTTGTTATTCAGAAAACGTAATTTGAAATTCGAAAAGCGTAATATTTAATTCAGAAAGCGTAATATATAATTCAGATAACATTAGCTTGGTACTTTGATATACTATTTCCAACAATTGTATTTTTGCCAGATCAATTATACATAGTCGCTCTATGTACACAGATCGTCATCTGAGAGGATAAATGTTCTGTACCACATTTTCAAGATTGTTGGAAAAAGCAAAATTCTTCTTGCATTTTTAAATTGATTTATTTGGCTCTGTGGCAAAATAGCGCAAAAAAAATAACGGATATGTGAGTATGTTGCCTTAGAAACTTCATATACATTTATTTTTAATCTGACTTACATTTTGACTTAAAAGTTAAAATTAATTTCCGAATGAATTTTAAAGATAACTGTGCAATTTGTCGAATCTCAATGACTCGAAATGCAGTTATTAAATTGGAACCGTGTCAACATCTTTTGCACTCGAAGTGTGCAGCGCCCATTATTGCAAATCTCCAAAATGAAAACTGCCCATTATGCCGAGTTCCATTAATCGCAACTCATGAACTCCAAAGAAAGAGGTATGAATTAATGTACATAGTATTCATATTCTACAAAATATAATTTCTTTCAGCTACAAAAAGCATACGGAGCAAGATAGAAACAGAGTGGTTGCATGTGCTAATAAAGGAGACGATTGGATAACCCTGGCTAAATCACTGTCCATCGATTATAAAACTGCCTTTCATTGGGTAAAATCTGGCAATGGTAGAATGTTGCCTAAAGGGGGCAACAAACCGAAAACTTTAACAGAAGCAGAAATTGATGAAGTCATATCTTGGGTAGAGCAGGATAACGGCAAAACCCTGAAACAATTAGTGGAAAAAGTCCTACAAAATTTTCGAAAAGTAGTATCAACAACAACGATTGGAAATTATTTAGAGGGTAGGCTTTTTACAATAAAACAAGTTCATCATCAACCTATTACTATGAACACACAGGAAAATAAACAAAAACGAAGGGATTATGTGTTAGCGCTCAATGAATATATAAGAAACGGAAAACAAATTCTCTGGATGGATGAAAGTAATTTTAATTTGTTTTGCCGTCGTACCAGGGACGAGCTCGACGAGGTGCTAGAGCGGTACAGGAGCTTCCTGCTTCCAGAGGTCCAAATGTTCACATAATCGGAGCCATAACAACGGCTACTGTAATTGCAATGGAACGAAGAAGAGGCTCCTATACATATCAATTGGCCAATGCTTGGGTGACAGCAATATTACAACAATGGCAGTATCTTGAAACCAATTGCAAGATTTGGTCATTGTATGTGATAATGCACCTTGCCACTCAAGGGTACAAGACGTTGTAAATGGAACTGGAGCTGCACTGTTGAGATTGGCACCATATTCTCCAATGTTGAACCCGATAGAAACCATTTGGTCCAAAATGAAAGCCAATGTTAAAGCGACTCTTCGCATTCCTCCAGTATTTGGCCCTGGTGTTGGAGAACAAAGACTATCCCACCTAGAAGGTCTTATTGACCAGGCAAAAGATACCATTGTTGGGGGTGATTGCGCTCGAGCTGCACAACACACCACTACTTATCATGCTGCAGCTTTAGCTTTAGAAGACATGGTTGTAGGGCGATAGTTTAATATATAAAATAATAATTAAGATATTAAGATAAATAAATTAAGATACATATAGAATTATTTAAAGAATGATGTTCTTATTACAAAATATGTGTGTGTCTGTGTTATCTGAATTACAAATAACACTTTCTGAAATACAGATTACGCTTTCTGAATTTCATATTACGTTTTCTGAATAACAAGTTACGCTTTCTAAAATTAAATTCACTAATCTGAAATCAATATTACGTTTTCTGAATTACAATTTACTGATCTGAAATGCAAGTTACGCTTTCTAAATTACAATTTACTAATCTGAATTATATGTTACGCTTTCTGAATTACATATTACTAATCTGAATTTCAACTTACGCTTTCTGGAATTCATTTCACAGTTTCTGAATTACAACTTGAAAAGGTGTAGTAGTAGGAGTAGAAGTAAGTAAGAATCAACAAAAAAGTTTGAAAGATTGAATAGTGTTTCGTTCAAGGAAAATGACAAGTCTATTGAGAAGAAATCGCAGAGATGTTATAATTGTAAGAAATTTATAAATGTTTTAACCTAAAAGTCGAGTTTGCAAACTGCAAAAGGTTAGGACATCTAACGAAAGATTGTCGACGATTAGTGAAAAATCAGATTGTTGAAAGCAGTTCCTGTTTATTTCATGACAATTGAGGGGTCCAATGCAATAACCTGGCAAGTCCAATTTTATGGCAAAATGAGTTAGTGGCAGTTTCTTGCTCAGTATAAAATTTCCTATCGTCCTGTGCAAGAAAGAGGTGTGAATATTGACGCAAACTCCGTAAATCGTTGAAATGGTGGTTGCCTGTCTATTAATGCTGTGCATAAACCTGGTATGTCCAGGACTTGCCATGTTGTTGCAAAGTATTAAACACTGTTCTGTGGTATTACTGTTGTGATTGTCAGATGTTGTTAGACCTCGTGCTGTGTACTAAAAAAGGGTAAATAAAACTAAAAATAAGTGTTATAATAATAAATCTGAGTGTATTTTTCACATTAAAATGTTTTCTGATGTTAGTGACCATTATTCTACTGATAGTGACGAAGAATATTTGCCGGAAAATGATTTTACGCCTAGAAGAAAACGACCTAACCTCCAATATTTTAAGACTTTTATAAATTTAAATGATTGTGAGGATTCAGAGGCCCCTAAAAATGTGTCACTTACAAAACCCAGTACTTCCAATCTTTCACTTCGTGCTACTTCATCGACTGCTGTGCCAAATTTCGAAAGGCAGTCAGAATCTTCTGATAATGATACACCTGTTGATGGAATAAAAAGTGCAGCTGTAACAGTTACACCACAGGTTGGAAAGAAAAAGAAATTACGTCAAAAATTGTGGCAGAGAAATGTAAGAAAAGATAATATTACTCACGGTCAAGAATATATAAATGTGAAGGGCAGAAAAGTTAGTGCGGTAAAAATGGGACCAAACTGTAACTGCAAAAATCAATGTTTTGAGAAAATTGGGGGCGTCGGCTGCCAAAAGGTATTTTCTGATTTCTATTCCTTGAATTCAAAGGATTTGCAAGATTCCTACTTATATGGTCTTATCAAAAGGCAAGAGATTTCTAGAAAAAGACCACGGTCAGGCGAAGGGAAAGCCAAACAGTCATCCTTTTCTTATCTGGTGAGTTCTATTATTACTTTATTAGGCATTCTGTACATTGCTATAATTTCTTAGGTCCGGCAAGCTGGTAAAGAAGAAAAGGTATGTCAACAAGCCTTTTTATCCCTTCATGGATTAGGCAAAAGTAGACTCGAGAGGCTGCAAAAGCATCTATCCTGTGAAAACAACACTCCACCTGTTGACAGAAGGGGAAGACACGGAACTAGGCCAAATAAAATCTCAGTTGACATTATCGCTCAAATACGAGAACACATTTTGAGTTTCCCAAGATATAAATCACATTACAGCAGGAAAGATAATTTACATCACTACTACTTATCGCCTTTATTGAATGTATCTAAGATGCATGAGTTGTATTTACAAAAATATGAGCCTGCTCAATATCAACTTATGCAAGATAATAAAACAAATCAGCCTATTGTAAAGTATGAGTTTTTAGAAAATATTTTGCAGAAAATTTTAAAATAAGTTTTGGGAAGCCCAAATCTGATACCTGTCAGAAATGCGACAAATTAATGAATAAAATAAATTCTGCTGACTCTGAAACCGAAAAAGTTGCCTTGAAACCGAAAAGTCTCTACACTTACGAAAATCGGAATGTTTTTATTCTGAAATGAAAACTGTCACAAATTTAGCGAAAACTGATCCGACGGTGGAAGTAATCACCTTCGATTTCCAACAAAATATGCCTTTGCCAGTCTCTTCAAGTGGCGAGGTGTTTTATAAAATACAGCTATGGGTCTTTAACTTTTGTGTTCATGTAGGTAGTACCGGTAAAAGCTTTTTCTACGTTTACGATGAAACCATAGGTGGTAAAGGCCAGAATGAAGTAGCCAGTTTCCTTCTTAATTTCTTCAACACATACATTCGACCAGAAGTAAGCGATATATATATCTTTTCTGACAACTGCTCCTCACAAAATAAAAACTATGTGCTGGTGCAGTTTTTAACTACTCTCGTTGATACTGGACGATTTAAATCTATCCACCATAGATACCCAGAACCAGGCCACAGTTTTCTGCCATGCGACCGCAGTTTTGGGGCGATTGAAATACAGAAGAAAAAGTTTGATAAAATCTATTTACCCAATGATTATGTAAAATCATTGAGGGTACAAACAAGAAGTTCAAGGTGATAGCTGTAACACAAGATATGCTGCTAAATTTCAAGGATCACTTGAAAACTTTTTTTGTGAAGAACCCGTCTAAAAAATCAAAATTCACATTGTCTAAATATAGACTGATAAAATATTTCAAACGTAATCTAGAAACATTTTTGGAATGTAGTGAGTCTGCAACAGGTATTGTTGGATACGAGTTTCAAGTAATTAACACAAAAATTTTAGAAAACCCGTCATTACCGAATAATGACAAAAATTATATTTACAGAGAAAAAGTTAAAAAAATAAATATGAACACGTTATGACCCTAGCTGAAAATTATGTACCTAAATCAGACTTCTGGTTCTATAAACATATTGCCGATTACCACCAAAGCTTTTTGGAACCGGACAACGCAACTTCGGTGTCAGAATTTAGCAGCGATGAATAGAAGAATTTTGTTAATTTTTATATTCTTAGACAAAAATAATGTAACGTCATTAAAGTTATTTTCAACCAAGGCCTAAGTGTGTTTATTTTCTGTTTTTTTGGCAATAACTTGGATTTTTTTCAAAATACTTTGCAATAACCAGGCAAGTCCATCAGTTTTTTTTAAATATTTTTGACATTTTATGTGTTTTAAACTCAAAAATCTAAGTATTATTTACCTCAGGATCATCTTCACACAGAGATATTAACAAAAATATCACTCCGCTTTTTTTTTCATTTTAAACGTTTTTTTTGTTTCCTGAACATTTTACTCCAGTGGACTTGCCAGGTTATTGCATTGGGCCCCTCAATTACTCCTTCAACCGCAGTGTGAACGAAAAATCTTTGCGGGCCTATGTAAGTTGTGGCTGTGGAGCAGTTCTAATTCGAGATGACGACGAAAAATCTTTAGAATTGAAATTATTTGCAGGTAATCAAGTTGTTACGAGGTATGGTGGTTCTGTCACAAAAGTCTTTGGTAAGGGCTAAGGTTGGGCTCAAGGAGGAAGGGAAGTTCTAGTTGCCCGAACACAGCTCAAGACACCGCCATGTTGATTAATCAAGCCTTCCTTAACTAACTTTCAGCGATGATGGTGGTTTCTGATGACACAATGAGGATACTAAACCGAAACCATGATTTGAGGGTTGTTGTTTTCCAAAGAACCGTCAACAAACCTGCATTACGGTAAAGCTCTGGCGTATATGGACGATACCCTGTTATTAGCAAAGACTTTAAGAACCGTATTGCAGCTTTACGACAAGTCATCCATTCATTTAGAGAAGCAAAGGTTACGTTACGTCTTTCAAAGTGTCAGTTTTCTTACCAAGATCGAATTCTTGGGAAATGAAATCTTAGGTGATGGTGTTCAGCCGCGAAAGGAAAGACGGAATCCGTGAATAAGTTTCCAGTGCTAACTAATGTACGTGGTATTAGACAATTCTTGAAATTCAGAAAGTACATAAGGGACTTTGCTACGATCGCCAGGTCTTTAACGGTACTGACGAAAGAAAGAGGTTAATTTTACCTGGGGAGAGGAACAAGGTAGAGCTTTTGAAACCCTCAAAAGGCAGTTCACCTCTTGACCGTTGTTTGCTATTTACGATCTACAACTTACAACCGAAGTTCATACAGATGCTTCCAAATGGGGTATTGGCGAGATCCTACTGCGGAAGTAGAAGAACGAAACACTCCGCCGGTACTCTATATTTCTCCAGACAAAGGAAGAGCTGAGATACTATTCATATGAATTGGAAGCTATGGCCGTTGTGTATACGTTAAAAGCTTTTAGAATATATTTGATTGGGATACCGTTTAAAGTAATAACAAACTGCAACGCTATTCGTGTCACTTTAACGAAAAGAGACTTGGTTCCTCGAATTAGTAGGTGGTGGCTGAATACTACAATTTCGTTGTCGAGTACCGATCGGGACACAAAATGACACACGCTGATGCCCTCAACAGAAATCCGGTCAACTTACATGTAATTCAGGTCAACGTAAATATCATCTATGAGGGAGATTGGGTCCTAATCGCTCAAATGACCGACGATAGATGTAAATTTCTTTGGAACCGCTTAAAGAAACTCCAACTGATAAGGAAAAACGGGTTATACATGAGAGTTACCCTCTAGTAAATAATAGATTATACCGGATTGCTAACGACGGAGAAAAATGGATTGTACCTAAAGCAGCTCGACGGTAACTTACGTATGACTATCCACCTCGATCATCTGGGACCCTTTGTAAACTCAAAGCGAAGGATCATTTATTTGATAGTAGCCGTCGATTCTTTTACAAAGTTCTTATTTATAAAGGTGGTTTCAGCTACAAAGACACGAACTGTCATTAGCTTCTTGGACAGCGTGATAGAAAACTTTGGAGTACCACAAAGAATTGTGTTCGACCAAGGTAGTTGTTTCACGAGCAAACAGTTTTCAGAATATTGTAAGAAGTTCAATATTAAGCAGGGGTTAAACGCAACCTCTAAGGGCAAACGGTCAAGCTGAATGATACAACCGAACTATACTATCTTCTCTCGCGTCATCTACAGAAGATGAGGAGAGATGGAACGAAAAAGCGGCAACTGTGCGATGGCGATTGAATTTTACGACCACAGGTAAAAATCGCCGTACGAGTTACTGTTCGGATACTTACCACGAGGGATGGGAGATGCGGACTGGCAAATGATATAACAATGAACAATACCATATTGATAGAGAATTTTGTGTTGCCAGAGCTAACACAAAAGCTCGCATTGGTGTCTAGCAAGACAACCAGAAAGCTTTGTTTGATCGAAGGCGTCGCGCAGGCCGAAAGTTTGGGAAAGGACAACATCTATTACCACGTATATTCGTAGCTAGCAATCAAGGCTAAAGTAAAAAGTTTATGCCCAAGTATAGCGAACCGTTTGTGATCACTAAGGTTTTGCACCACGATTGGTATGTGGTGGAGGACGTTCCAGAATCATCTCGATCACAAAAAAAGTTACAAGGGTATTGTTTTCCTTGGTAAGTTAAAAGGTTTTGGGGTGATTATAGGAGAGACAAGCGACCCCTCCACGAGGACGTTGAGTATAGCAGCACAGCCGACTGTAATCGACGACGGAGATTGAAGCGCACGTAAAACAGGCACGAACAATTTGTTGATTTACTTACGTTGTTTGTTATCTAGAATGCAATTTACTCACATTTTATTTATTGTAAATGTTGTAAAACAATGCAAATCTTCAAATAAAAGTTTGACAATTAAATAGGTTAACTAGATGTCAGATGACAAATGTATACATTATGTGCATATGCGTATAGCCATAGCTTACTAATTAAATTTTGTGATTTACATATCACAATAATAGAGATTTGAAAATGCAATTATAGAAAAAAAATCGTGCATAAAATAGCATACGCAACTTGTGCGTAAACAGTATTTGGGAATTCGTGCCAAAATGCTACGGGCGCTCATTCCTGTATAGGTTTTTTTTCGTCTTTGTCTGATATGTTCAACAACAATCAGAATGGCAAAAAATATTCTTTACAGCCTTGATACAACGAACCAGAGACCGTTACACATATTGTAGAGGATTGTCAATTAACGAAGTTTAAAGGAGGATTTCCAAACATTCATCATTTAACGGATGAAGCAATATTATGGCTTACGAATCTGAAAGACACCTGAAGTTCAGCAATGTTTTGTATTCTTGTCTTGATTATCTGGCAAATCCAGTGGTTTATTTAGTCGTTTAATGTTCGTACAATTATCAAATCACTAAAAATGTCAATGCCAAGCAGTCAGTAGTGTTTACTAAATTTTATTCCGACTTGTTTTTTCTTACTTATTATGTGCTTTTTCCATGTTAGATCTTTATCTAAGTGCATTCCCGGATATTTGACCTCTGTCACTTGTGGTAGTGGTGTGTTGTTTATGAATACGTTCGGTGACGTTTCTCTACATTTGGTAAAGGTGTTGTGAATTTGTGATTTTGCTTCATTTATCTTTATTCTCCACTTTTTATTCCAACTGCCAATGAGATTCAAATGTGTTTGGAACATTCCAGCGGTTATTGTTGGTACTATATGTTTGATCATGATAGCTTTATAATCGGCAAAAGTGGCTGTTAGTACTCGTTCATTGGTAGCCATGTCAGATATATAAAAGCTGTATAGAAGAGGTCCTAGTACACTGCCTTGAGGTACTCCTGCTTCTATAGGATAAATTTCTGTGTGATGTTGCCCATATTTCACTTGTAAAAACCTTCCTTCTAAATATGATTTTAGTATAACATAATAAGCGTGTGGAAGTGTACTTTTTAATTTAAAGAGGAATTCATTATACCATACCTTGTCAAATGTCTGTGCATCGTCTACGAAGTTTGCTGTGCAATAAGATTTTGCTTCGAAGGCTTGGTTTTACATAATCGACTACTATTGTATTCAGAATGTTCTTTTCTAAATCCAAACTGGTGCTCAGGTATTAATTTATAGTCTTCAACGACTATTATAAGTCTTCTAGCGATAAGTTTCTCAAGAAGTTTACCCAGTATAGATAGCAATCTAATTAGTCTGTAAGAACCTATTTCGTTTGACGGTTTGCCTGGTTTTGGTATCAGGATTAACTGAGCAATCTTCTATTGCACAGGATAATATCCCAGTCGCAGGTTCTTTAATTTCAACTATTGTATTTTCAATGTTTTTAATTTTGAAGATGTCTTTATTGTTAGTATTTCGTTTTATATCAAGAAAGAACAGTTTTTCTTCTGTTTTGTTTCGCGGTTTATGACATTCATGACGTGTGGTGTATTTTACAAGAAACGATCTTAATGGTGCTAGACGTTCTGGCCCGTAATAGATCTCTTAACTAATCAAAAATTTCCGAAAGATACAGAAAGCTATACAGTGTGTAAAAGCCAAATGGAATAAATTCATTATTTCTCTTACTGTACATATTTTGAAAAACCCGAAACCGTCAAACTTAAATCATAAAATGACATTCTATCACGTGAAATTTTCATCCCTACCATCAACCCCCTTCGAATGACAGGTGCAACCCCTAATTTTTTAATGGGAAGTATAGGCTTGTGATACATCGTTTGAAAGGTCTCTTCTTTCCCTATACAAAAGTGTTATCTGTTTTCATTTTATTGCAGAAATTAAAAAAAAAAATTATGATTTAGAATGGCCAGCACGATCTCCTGATCTTACCCCATTAGATTTCTTTTTATGGGGATATGTGAAGAATGTTGTTTACCAAACTAAACCGCTTGATCTAGATGACTTAAGACAACGAATAACGCTCGCGATTTCGTCGGTCACGCCTGATATGCTAAGCAAGGTGAAGACATTTTTATTTAAGATTAGGATGCTGCCAAGAAGTTCGCGGGGAGCATTTTGAACATCTACTTCATTGACTTTTATTTTTATTTTCTTTGTTTAATTACATTCTCGTTTATTGTTGTATTATAGCAAATTTCGGTATAATCATAATTTTTTTTTTAATTCCTGCAATAAAATGAAAACAGATAACACTTTTGTACAGGGAAAGAAGAGACCTTTCAAACGATGTATCACAAGCCTATACTTCCCATTAAAAAAATTAGGGGTTGCACCTGTCATTCGAAGGGGTTGATGGTAGGGATGAAAATTTCACGTGATAGAATGTCATTTATGATTTAAGTTTGACGTGTTTCGGTTTTTTCAAAATATGTACAGTAAGAGAAATAATGAATTTATTCCATTTGGCTTTTACACACTGTATAATAAATAATAATGCGCTTTACGTTTTTAGTGGTAGAATTTTACAATTTGATTTACATTTTTTTAACATTTCTATTATAATACTAGTATTTTAAACGGCACTATCTGCATTTGTGCACTTTATATTGATAGTTTTATTTAATTGAACAGTTTCTACAAATGCCATATTTCTTATATTCTACTGCCTTGTTTTGTAAGACGGCAATATTTTTATTTTGCAATACTTGCAACATGACTAGCGTTTGTAAAAAAAACGGAATTTATAATGCTAGATAAATGGTAAATAATGGTACGTTCGAACATAAAGAAGAATGTAAATCTGATTTTCTTTACAAATTGTTTAAAATTTTCTTTGTGTTTTTCTGGTTTTTAAACTCACTTTGAGGTTGCACCACATAAAATGATAACACGTTTGTTACACTATAAAATATAATTCACACTTAATTTTTTTCCTATATAGTATTTCACTCAACAGGTTTAAATTAGAAAACAGTCGATTGATTTAACGTTTGTTTTTATTATACTATCGACTTTTTATTGTTTTTGTTGCGTTAGTACATCGCTCAATAATTTGTAATATTCTTTGAAATGGTGTGGATATGAATTGACGTTAAGACTTATTATTAACACACGAGTTTTAATCAAATTTTGAAATTTTGCAGAACTGAAGCTTATATCGATTGGCAATTAATGATATTTTATCCTTCTTAATTGGCAATTCTGTCATGCTATTTTGATCACCACGTCAACGTTCATGACAAAATGAGTTATAACCTTATTTCAAAATTATTTTGCCTATCAAACATTTTTATGATAAATATGATGAAATAGAATATAGTTTATCTAGTTAGAAATCTTAGTTAGTATGTTAATTTTAAATTTAGTTATCTCTACTTACAATACAATTTAACTTTATTTACTTTTAAATAGTATATTTTATTCTTCAATAACCGAATCGGTTTGGAATTTTGCATTAATAAAGTATCCGCTTTATATTTTTTTCGTATTTAAAATTTAAATTTAATTTTAGGGTCAAAAATTATTCAAAAGGGTAAAATGTTAAATTTTTCACGAAACAAAAACGAGATAGCGTCAAATATTATTGAAAAGGATTGGTATGTTGCATAACTTTATGAACATTTTATGAGGCCAGTTATTTGTTTGATGTCTGGATTTTAATGCTTAAATGTTGATTTGAAGACTGGTTTTAAATGATATGAATCGTATTGCGGTTGAAATTATTAAAAAAATGTTGGGAGTTTTTATGTTTTTTTAATATGTTCTAGTACAAGTTTGTGTATTTATTAAGTTCTAAAAAAAGTGTTCTAACTTTAAAATTTTGAGAGATGAAAGCAACTTTAAGTTGAATAAGTTTTTGTACGCTCTTGTATGGAACTGCTTTAGCAAAAATGGTTGTTGAATGTTTAAAACTGAAAGAAAGTGTTTTAATTCTTATCATTTATTTTTAAATTAACCTAAGAAAACCTACAAGTTTGTTTCATTCCAAATTTAACTTATTTAGTCAATATTACGGGTATGACCTTAAAAGTTTAAATATAATCAAACTTATTAAAAAATACAAATAACATAGTTCTGAATAACAATTAAAATTGCGATTCAATTTCACCCTGTATAACGAAGCCATCAAGAGATGTCAAAACACGGTTTTCACCAATCAACTTAACTAAGCTAAAGGGCAGTTTTTCAGTCTCTGATTAAGGTTAAGTTTCGGTTAATTCCCAGGGAGACAATTGTGACAACAATTATCACCATAACATTAAACCCAAAATTAACGTTAACTTATGACTGAAAAACTGGCCGTATGTAAATGTTTTACCAGGTTTTCTTTTATCCTCAATAGTAAAGTATTTTCCATAATCGCAATCAAGAATCGCACACCCTTTACATTCATTTTATAAATAGTTTTTATTTTCAACATCTCTAAATGTAGTATTAAATTACAACTTAATGAACCCATTTCTTGTTCTTGTTTAATTCTTGCATCTATTGTTGATTTTGTTTTGCTTGCACTGAACGGGTTATCTATGCATGTCTTTGTGTTAGAAAAATGTATTTATTATCAATTTGTTTATTACACAAAATCTATATCGTTCTTGCAATTTTCTTCATATTTTGCAATCTGTTTTATGTTCTTTACCTCTCCGACTTCATGAAATCTTAATTTAGCTTTTTCTATTGTTTTGGTTAATGTATGTTTGCGAATTCGCTTTCATTTTGGGTTACGCCACTGTACTAATATCTGTATTAATTTTTGAAATGTTTTGTATTTCTTTTCCTTTATCTTTGTAATTTCTGTTATACTTTTTGCCTTTGCATTTACCGATTACAGTTTTTCTTTGCAGCTAATTGATCTAGGTATTTTAGCAGTTTCTCTTTGGTGACATATTCTTTGTAATTTGTAATGAAATGGGTTTTTTTTTTGTACCTTTCTTCGCTCCTGGATTTTTTCTGTGATTATATTTTCCGCATCACGTTTTAGTAATTATGGTTCATGGTTTTCTCTTCTCATGTCCTTGTTTTTGACGTAATTGTCTTTGTCGGTTTGTTCAATTTTAATTAAACAAATTTCTATCAAAACGAACAAATGCTGACTTTTTGTAACACTTTTTCTTTTATTAACTTAATATAATATTTGATTATTTTTTGTTTCCAAATGCTTCTTTGTCGATAAAATAAGCATCAATTATAATTATGTCTTAAATCATTAAATACATTTCTAAAAATTAACTAAATTTGACTGAAGTAATTAAACAGTCAGCACCAAAATTATATCTAAAATAAATTAAAACTAATTAAATTTAGTTTAGCTATAATGAAATAAAGTATTTATTGATGAAAACTTTATATCAATTTATTGACATATATTAATATTTACAAAGACAAGTTTTTAATTTTAATTTTAAAAATAATTTAATGTAAGGTGAATAATTAGATTGGATTAGCATTTTGAAAAAATAGATTCCAAAAATCTAATATAAATTCATTTAAATAATTGTAATTAAAATGATGAATTATTATTTATGATTATTAAAGAGTCGTGGACACTTCGCCGAATGACATAACGTCGAATGGACACAACACCGAAACTTGGACACAACGTCGAAACGAATTGTTGGACATATCGCCGAAATTTGATACAACGCCGAAATCATCTGCTGGACACATTGCCGAAAATAGACACAACGCCGAAATCAGTAATTGGACACATCGTCGAAAAGCATGTAGATCAGATATTGATTAAAACAAATTTTTAAAGAAACAAATTATAATAACTGTAACCTACCAATCAACACCATTTACCCCCGATCACATGGAAACAACTTACAGTGATTAAAACAAATTTACGTGAAAAAAAAAGTGTTTTTGAATATCCTACTTATGATGAATCCCTCTTAATACGTTTTTGACGTTGATTCCGTGTCCAATTACGATTTGTTTTTTTATATTAAAATTTTCTTATTATAATCGACGATATGTCCAATTACTGATTTCGACGTTGTGTCCATTTTCGGCATTGTGTCCAGCAGGTTGTATTTCGGCGTTATGTCCAGTTACGACGATATGTCCAATAATTCATATTTTGAAGTAGTTCATTGATTAGAAAAAGGTTGTTGAATATATTTATTAGCATTGTCTACATATTTAGTATATTCTTTTACTTGTGCTTTTCTTTAAGTTTTATTAATATAATATTTATCACGAGAGCACACTAGAGTATACATTCCGTTAAGTTCTAAAATGTTTGGTGTATCTAATGTAAACGAACAAATATTAGAAATATTTGTATTCGATTTGTATAAAATATTTTTTCCACTACTAGCTGTGAAGTGGACAATTATTGCGTCTCCTAGCCAACTGAGAAGTTGAATTTCTCTATTAGTGGTTAATAATTTTTTCTATTGTTGACCTAGGTTAATAATGGACAAATTCAATTTTTTGAGAATCTAAGAATAGTTGTTTAACAAAAACGAGTGAAACATAATTTTGTATATCCAGGTGATTATCTTTAACGTATTTGCTGCTTAAAATTACCTAACACGATAAAATTATTTGAATAAAAATGCCATTAGTTTAAAATTCGCGCCCTCATCCCATAACCGCAAATACATAACCTGAATTTATTTATTTATTAAATATGATGGTAGAATCAGTTCTTTCAGGTTTCCCAAAGGAGATTTAACCAGGCGAGTTAAGTTACATGAAGAATTTTAAGTAAATTACAAACATTTTGTTGTAGGTGTTGCATCTGTTGCATAAAAATGTCGACTCTAAAAGCTTAACGAGTATGTGGCGAACACTTGCCATTCCTAAATGAATTACAAGTGTCAATTTCTGAAACCTAATATTAAAATGATGCAAGGTATATTGGCGAAGCAATAAATGCCCGTTAACATCTCTAGCTATACCAAAACTACTCAAGCTTGCAGCTCAAATACTCTTATGTAAGGAAAATTACGGAGGAACATTCTTAAATTGCAACGTGAAAAGAAAGCACTTCAGTTGAAGTTAACATCTCCCAACGATTACTTCCCGAAAGCAGAGCACAAATTGTGACAGCCCAAGCGGACTTAAAAATAAACCACTAAGAAGCAGGAGATATACAGAGTTAAACAACCTTTGTGCTACATCTTTACAAATACGATATGTAAAGGTGACAAATTGAAGTCGATAGTATTAAACTGCATAGAAAAGCTACAACTACAATGCGGTGCCAATGGTAGGGCAGTAGTAAAATTTTCGAAACCTAATTAAAAGAATAGATGTATCACCGGAAAAACCATACCTTCTCGTAAACGATAAGAAAATCTATTATTTCTTCGATGTCCCCTATTTATTGAAGTCGGTGCAAAATAACTTGATTAAATACGATATAATCTTTTAATAACAAAAAGCATCTTGGAAAGACATTAAAAATTTCTACATGTCAGACAAATCTAAACCGCTGCGATTGGCTCCTAAATCAACTAATTTACATATTACTCCGAATAATTTTAAGAAAATGAAGGTGAAATATACCACACAAGTGTTTAGTGAATCAGTTGCAGTTGGTTTATCAACGTATGTAGCTTTTAATGCTTTTGATTTATTTGCATTCCTGTGCTACTTGATTTTTACAAGAAAAATGTTTATTTTTTATTTTTGGCTTAAATTTGGCTAGTAGTAGAAAAAATAGTTTTTCCACTACTAGCTGTGAAGTGGACAATTATTGCGTCTCCTAGCCAACTGAGAAGTTGAATTTCTCTATTAGTGGTTAATAATTATTTCTATTGTTGACCTAGGTTAATAATGGACAAATTCAATTTTTTGAGAATCTTAGAATAGTTGTTTAACAAAAACGAGTGAAACATAATTTTGTATATCCAGGAGATTATCTCTAACGTATTTGCTGCTTAAAATTACCTAACACGATAAAATTATTTGAATAAAAAAATACCATTAGTTTAAAATTCGCGCCCTCATCCCATAACCGCAAATACATAACCTGAATTTATTAATTTATTAAATATGATGGTAGAATCAGCTTCTTTCAGGTTTCCCAAAGGAGATTTAACCAGGCGAGTTAAGTTACATGAAGAATTTTAAGTAAATTACAAACATTTTGTTGTAGGTGTTTTGAATGGTTAACAGAATCTGGAAGTTCCGATCTGTTGCATAAAAATGTCGACTCTAAAAAGCTTAACAAGTATGTGGCGAACACTTGCCATTCTAAATGAATTACAAGTGTCAATTTCTGAAACCTAATATTAAAATGATGCAAGGTATATTGGCGAAGCAATAAATGCCCGTTAACATCTCTAGCTATACCAAAACTACTCAAGCTTGCAGCTCAGTTAAACAACCCTTGTGCTACATCTTTACAAATACGATATGCAAAGGTGACAAACTGAAGTCGATAGTATTAAACTGCATAGAAAAGCTACAACTACAATGCGGTGCCAATGTTAGGGCAGTAGTAAAATTTTCGGAAACCTAATTAAAAGAATAGATGTATCACCGGAAAAACCATACCTTCTCGGAAACGATAAGAAAATCTATTATTTCTTCGATGTCCCCCTATTTATTGAAGTCGGTGCAAAATAACTTGATTAAATACGATATAATCTTTAATAACAATAAAGCATCTTGGAAAGACATTAAAAATTTCTACATGTCAGACAAATCTAAACCGCTGCGATTGGCTCCTAAATCAACTAATTTACATATTACTCCGAATAATTTTCAGAAAATGAAGGTGAAATATACCACACAAGTGTTTAGTGAATCAGTTGCAGTTGGTTTATCAACGTATGTAGCTTTTAATGCTTTTTGATTTATTTGCATTCTTGTGCTACTTGATTTTACAAGAAAAATGTTTATTTTTTATTTTGGCTTAAATTTGGCTAGTAGTGGAAAAATAGTATATAAACACCATGGTTGTGAAGTCCATTATTGCCTACGCACCTTATTTCTGGTGCTAAGGCAATAATGACTGACTTCACAACCTTGGTGTATAATATACTAATATACACCATGGTTGTGAAGTCCATTATTGCCTACGCACCTTATTTCATCAGGGCTACCGCCCTCGCGAAATAAACTGGTGCTAAGGCAATAATGACTGACTTCACAACCTTTGGTGTATAATATACTATTGTTGATTTAATTTATTAATAATAAATTTAGATGATTCTTTGAAGGTATGAAAAGGAAATTTATCTGTATTATTTGGTGAATGTGAATTTAGTGTTAATGACGTGTAACATTTTCTGTTGTGTATATGAAAGTTTATTATGTAAATTGGGTATAAAATTCAAGTATTAAAAAAAAATGACTTTGACTAAACTTAAAATTATTGATAAAAATCAACTTTGATGTAAAATGTCTTTACCTAAACCTTTACAAGTACATGCCTAGCGATAAAAAATGTAGCATACCCTATGTTTTTTTTTTATATAAACTTAATGTGGCATTGCTACAAAGCGTGTTTTTAATTCAAACTGTAATTTTGTTTGTTACTGAATGCAGAAATTTCTTTGTTCATAACAAACCTGCATGTTAATCTTTTACTTTCTTTCTCAAAATGGGACAGAATTTCGTCCATTAGCAAAAGTCTTGCTCGATTAAAAAAAATATTTCGTAGAATTTTTTGGAGATTTGTGTTTAATAATGTGATTATTATTATTCAATCTTTTTCTGGGTGTACTGTTAAGCTGATTATTAGCGAGTGTGCATTAATGCAGGCTGCAGCCAGTGTCTAAATAGTGCAGCACATGTTATGCTCCCATATATGCAAGGCCATAACAAACAATTTGGTAAATACACAAAATTATAAGTGTTAATTTTTAATGTACTAAGTAAAATTAAAATATTTAACAAGTTTCATTAAAACTGATATTAAATTGTGCAGCAAACTTCGTTACCTGAAAAATCTTGTCGGTGGTTTGGAGCAAATAATTTGCACATAGAAAACACATAGGCGTGTCTCATCTTTCAAGTACTGTATTTAGTTAAAGTTGTTCTGCAAAACATTAACGAGATAAGAATTTAGTTCTATTATAAAATAATATAAGCGAAAATGTTTAAGTGAATAATGTACATATTAATTATTTGAAAATAATTAAATGTTGATTACATCTCTTTGTGGAAAATTGCTTCTTTCATTTAAATTTGCAGTAGAACCGCTTGAGGAAATATTAGAATTTTGTATAAGTGGTATAAGAGCACTACATTATTAAGAAAGATTATGTTATTTGTAGTAGAAATTTTATATAAATAGTTTTTACCTATTTTTTTGTTTTGAAATGCAATTTATTGTTTAAATAACTTATTGTGTCTTTCAAACTGTTATAAATGTTTGTAGAAAAGCCATATACGTACACAATGATAGTTTTTACAACTTACATTGTTATTTGCTATAAAATACTTTTTGGATACTTTCGTCTGGTTAATGCCAATTTCGCCAGTCAGTCAGCAAAGGGTCGTTACTTTCTAAGTAGGGAATCTTAAACTAGTAATTCAACTTGCCCTTAATTATTCTCGACCACTTTCTAATTTCATTGCTGAAGGCGGAAATGTAATTGTCATTCTGTTAAAATGTCTACTGAGTTTAGTTTTATATAGGCTCGACGTTAAAATCAGTGCTATGTACACAATTGCAGAATATACTTTGAACCTGGAAAATCAGTTTCTCACGTCCAATTGCACACGCGTATGTTAACGAAAACGTTAATGGAATGGTGATAACTTTTTATAAATACGGTATGTACATTTAACTTAGGCCTGATTTTTTTCTCCTCCAGTTAACTTTATCAGTCGGTTAACTACTATGGAAACACAGCATTGAGCCAATCAAATTTTTACAAATCAGCGTTTCTAAGATGATTAACCGATAGTTAAAATTAACTGGAGATAAATAAAACAGGTCTTAACTACATAAACATAAATATAAATTAACTTTTTATAGACTTGCGTTTGGCCTACCCTACACTGATCAACCTTAATAAGGCGTAAAACATGCATGTACGTGATGTTCGTAATTCTTCAATTGTTACTGGCCGTTGGTTGATATCTGTTGGCATATGATGCAAACGCACAATGCGATGAAATTATCTTCAAACATTTTATTGTCAATTAATTTTAGTAATTTTATCTGTTACTACAAACATTTGAGGAATTATTTTTATTAGTTTTAATTGTTAACAAGTGTGATTTTAAAATTTGAAGGTTTTTTTTGTGTTTTGAATCGAAAGTAGAATAATAAAGTCTTTTTTAATCAAATATATTTAGTATTTAACCAAAAATGTTTGTAGATGAATAGAAAATTTTATAAGATTATTTAAATTGTTGAGTTGAGCTATATTTACTGAGAATATTTCTATAAAAGCTACCAGCCTCGAAATAGAAGTCATGTAACATTAATTATAAAATTACATGTCATATTTTGACAAGAGGAAACATAAATTTTAATCAGTGACACGGGAAGGAAACATTAAGGATTGGTGTAAAAATCAAGTAGTGATTGAAACATTTTTATGTCGTACCGGCTGAACGCAATTAATAGTTATTAAACACAAAGGTGTGTATAGTACATCGGCACGATGTTACGAAGCTTCTGAGCTGCCTTAGACCGTTTTGTTTCTAAACACGCAAACAACAGCTTTCATAATAGTGATATGAATTCAAATCTTTACGTTAGAAGATTGAGTCCGTTTTTGAATTTGAGCCAAAAAGTTTTTTTTTGTCAAAAAATCTCCCGCTTGGAACTGCAAATTCAATCATTTAACTAATTCTTGGCAAGAATTAACTTCACCGTTAACCTCTCGTACATAAATCAAAGCATGACCCACAAATAAATCCAAACACAAAGTGCAGGGTAGTTGGACTTCATTTAGATTTTGAAAAATCTGACGCTTGCCGATATTATAGAAATATATAAGAAAGAATTCAATGCTAAAAACTTTTCATCGCCATAATAATGTAATAGTTATTTACATTCGCCTGCGGAAAATTAAATTTTACAGCGCGAAATAAATTTCAACGAGAGTTGAAAATAGCATACTACGCCAGAGTGAAGGTTTACGCAAACCCCGAGTGTGTAAGTACCACGAGGGTGTAATTGCTTTACAACTCGAGTTTTGTACTATACTTTATCTACGACCATCCCCGTCCCCCTAATCCTTGTACCATCGTTTCCAATCGCTCACAAACGTTTCACATCTTTCATCACATATAAATTTTCGCCCCAAAAGGTTTTGCCGCCTAAAAATTTCCGCTGCTGATATTTAAACCCCCCAAATACCCCCAAAAGTTATTACCCCAAAATATTTCCCCTCCAAAAAATTTCGTTTCCAAATTTTCAGTTCCCAAAATTTTCACCCCCTAGTCCTGTAATTTTATTTACCCCCTCCCCGTACCTTTAACTTTTGTCCCCCTTCCACTCCTTCGATTACACTCTCTCCAAGTTATGTTGTAGCCACTCTCCTTCCTCGGCCACTATACCTCCCATCCCTGAACCCCTAGAATTTGTTATTTGTTTATTTACGAAGGTGGTCAAGGTATTTTCACATGTTTTATACTTTGTAGTCCATAAATTGCAAGTAAAGGAAATTTCAATTTAAACTTCTGAATCTTCGAATTATGATTTTGTCACAAAGTTGCGCAGCGTTCTAAAGGACAACTTCTTCTTCTTCTTCAAGTCGCATATCCGTTACCGGACGTTGCGCACCCTTCTCATGTATATGTGTTGTGCGTGACAGTATACACATATGCATGGGTCCTACAGTTTCACACCGTTTCCGAACGTCTTAAGTTGAGGTTTACTGGGCAAGTATACTCTTACTGGTTTGCCATTGTCTTGCCAGAGAGTATGGCCGAAAAATTCGATGTTGCACCGGGAATCGAACCCCTGCTTAACAGCTAACGCACTTTACTGCAGAGGTACGACCGCACAAATAAAGGAAAACTAAACGAATATTAAACGAAAAATATACAACACACAAATATTTTTATTAAACAAATTCAATTATACGGTAGCTATATTACAAACAATTACAATTTACTTTAAAGTTGCAAGCACTTCAAACAAAATTATAACACATGTATGTACTTACACTTAAAAAAAAGGATATTTAAAGTTATTTGACGTTGCTTCGACTAAGACACAGACTTCTAGCGCTAAATGTTCCATGTGATAGTGCACCTACGTTATGACCGCAACTCCTATAATTTTACATCGGTGATTTTTCAATTAGCTGATATTGATGGAGTTTATATTGCTTAAGTCGTTTTATTATGTGAACTATTTGAATCAGTTGAAGTGGCCATTACTTCACTGCAAAATGTTGTTAGACGACAATTATTTCAAATCAATTTATTTTTTACTATTTAACAGTAAAAAAAGTTGTGCAATTCTTGATTTAGTAAACATATTTTCACTAAGATTATTATCTTCCGGGTTAAGCCGTGTTCGTCCTTCCTTGCTACGTTCGCTTGACGTTTCGCTAACCATGCTGTTAGCTTCTTCAGAAAGTTACTCTAAAGACTGATGTTGTTGTCTTCTGCTCCTCGTTATATACCTATGTTCCGTTACGGTTGGTTGATGTCGACTCAGTGACGGGTGGTTGGTTTTGCCTCGATGGTAGGTTGATCTTCTGTTTTGTATCGACTAATTTCATTAGGGGCTTGTTGGACGTGTTGGCAGTTCTTCTGCCTTGTGAATCCTCGTCAGGAATCTTGTTAGCTCTATGCAATAAAGTTTTGATTAGAAACCGCTTCTGCTGTGGATGATGGTGTGATGTGGCATGGAGGTATCGGTCGGTGTGTGTCTTTTACGATATACACTATGAGCCAACTTGTTGTTATCTCCTCGTTTCACTAGAACATCCAGGAAGGGAAGCTGCTTATTCTCTTCTGTCTCCATGGTAAACTTTGATCTTTTCGTGCTGAGTGTTGAGGTGGTTAAGAAATACAGTAAGTGCTTCTTTCCCATGAGGCCATATGAGAAAGGTATCGTCCACGTATCTGAACCAGCATTTCGGTTTCTGAAGAAGAACTTCGACACGTCCAACAAGCCCTAATGAAGAACGGCTATACCAGAAACGAAATAAGAGCCGCCTGTCGCAGGAAATCCGAAAAGGAAGGAACAGGTCACCACCTACGCTCGTTTGCCATTCATTGCTGGAGTAACTGACAAATTAAGAAAATCATTGGAGAAGAAGAATGTCGGTGTCAGGTTTGGAACGGTTAGAAAAATCCAGCAACTACTACCTTCTAATAAAGATAACCTGCCGAAACTCTCAACAAAAGGGGTCTACCAAATTGATTGTTCATGTGGAAAGGTCTACATTGGTCAAACCGGACGCAACATAAAATGTAGCTTAAAAGATCATCACCGAGACGCCAAGTCCAGAGCAGTAGATAACTCAGCAATCGCATCAAGAATTTTTTGCAAATAAAATAAAAACGTTTTCCGGGTTTGAACCGTCTTGAAAAGATAACCGTAGTTGTTAACGTTTCGTTACCTATTGTAAGGGGCTTTATCAGGGCGAGAAACTTGAAACAAACAAAAAGAAAGTTGAATGTAGACAGTTAAAAATCAGGCCGTGGAAACCTCAATTCTTACATTAAGAATTTTGTCTTTTCTAACCAGTTTCCACTTTCTCCACTCGTTCTGCACATGTTTGTTCCAAGTTATATTTATTTATTTCAATATGGTGCCTGACGATGTCTTTCGTTAAGTTGCCTACACTTAGGCTCAATTACGCTCAGTTAAATATATAGGGAATATAATAATAATACATACTTATTTCCAACAGGAATCACCTCAACTTAAGATCATTTTGCTAGCATACTGCATGCGCTGAGTTCGGGTACTACTTGGGGTTCATGTAATTTTTTCGAGTTATAACCAGTCACTCCTTTTAACGTTGATCTTTCTTGAAAATCTGTGACATGTATTTCTCCTACTGCAAGCTGCATAGATGAACAGGTCTTTGTGTTGACTTCTCTGCTCTGGTTCTAGGTTTGTTTCTTTTTGTTTGGAGAGTTTGTTATTTGAAAATGGTCTGTACTGTACTGTACATTTCAAAATTGCCTTGGCACTATTTTTGTTGGATACATTCGGGTTACCTTTAACCAAGTTCTTGTTGGAAACCTTGTTGTATTTCTTTCTTTAAGCTTTTAGCTAAGGGATGCCACGGTGTCTCGCTTTACTTGTACTCGTAGAGTCCTACATCTATGTCCGAAAAGGTCGGCTAACAGATCTAACTGGGTTCGATTTTTAATTTCGGTGTGAAAATAAAAATCTTTTGACACAAAGTACCGATCAACGCATTGAGTTTATAAAATATCGTTTACGGTCCACCATCATTAATTAATACAACGAAGAAGTCCTTATTGTTGTACAATCTGGAGCCATACTATAACTTTATAATGATAATCTTGAGAAACACAGCAAAGTTTTTAACACAACGATACGAGCGGTTTCCTCCGGTTTTTCGATTTTTCCGTCAGCTTTTGAGCTTTTTTCCTAACGGTTTTTTTCCGCGGTTTTTTTCCGTCGGCTTTTTTCTGCGGTCTTTTTTCCCTACTTTTTATTCCCCGGCTTTTTTGGTATTCCACCAATGCCTCTAGAGACTTTGAGTTCTTCAACGTTACAGAAATAATTCGGAGGACATCGTCACTGCCCTTAAAATACCGTTTAAGTATTACATCTGGTTTTTTCTAACCATGCGCTTAAATAAATAATTACTTTACATCTAATTAACATTTTTTAATTGAAAGGTGCCTTTACCTGTAAAGACTTTTTTAAATTTTGCATAAATTTTATTTAATTTATCTTCAACATCTCGTGATGTTATTTAAATTTGTCCGCAATGCCATATTATAAATTAAATAAAAGTAGTCGTAAATTATTTATAAATTGAGATATTTCGGAAATTATTATGAAAGATCCTTTTTATTTCTACTGTTATAGAGAACGTCAATGGTCATTAGCGTCACAGACATTGATCCCTTAGGAAAATTACACCCACACGTACTCAAAAGCTTTTTCGCTTGAATAAAAACCGATTTATTTTATTGTAATAGTTTCAGGATACAATATTACGTGTGTGTTATATTTAAAGGGTGTAAAATTTTAGATTGGCTTATTAACTCAACTATCACGAATTTCGACCCAGTTTAAATAAAACACGTACGTAAAGCACGATTTCTTTCTTTCTTAAAATAAATCTGAACATTTTCTGTATATGATGTTTGCCACGTTAAACATCAATTTGTCAGAAACAATTTTTGGAGACGATAATGCAACTTATACTCGTTTGCGTGAAAATGACATCTCGTCAATTTATAAGTCCGACAAACTAACTACTTCATCTTTCGGATTCAGACTGCATCTGTTACCTATCTTAAAGAGCTTTTACGAGATTTTCTGAATTATAGATCTAGTTTATTATCCGTAGTTTTTATCACCAACATAAGTAGGCTATACAATATCTGTGTTGTGATAAAATATTTTTTATTGCTATGCTTGATGAAAATTAACACAAGTTATTTTATTTTTATTTCTTACTTTTCTGTTGATTTAAAGCGCATTTCATGGTTTGCGAACGTAATTGTTGAAACACAGGAAACCTTTCGAGAATCTGTAATATAGACTCTTAATAAAGTTCAGTTAGTGTTTTTGTAATCAGAGACATTAAATGGAACAAATCGATGCGGAACTTAAAACAGTTATTGAAGATTTTCCAGCAAAATTTACTTCTGCAGTTAATTAATCTTTTAAGAGCCTTCAGCTATGTGAATACACTATCATTAAGCGATATTTGTTGATTGATTAAGAAGAATATATATCAACAGCGGCTAACACCTTGGCCTGAAACCATCCTCACAAAAAGTTAGTAATTTTAATCTTTTTTTCGATAACCACTCAAAATAGTTATTTCTATCACTAGGCCAGAGTGATTATACGGTATTAGTAGATAAAATTAGTCTAGTCAGGAATGTGACAATTAACAACCAGTTAATGGCACAACATGCAGCAGGGTTAACGTTAATTAATTTAACGAAAACTGCTACAGTCCATTTTGCTTGTAACATGCCAATAATATTCCCGTACAGATCCTAATAATTGTTGGAGTAACTTATAATGAAAATGGGTCAAGATTAATTTGGCTAGCTCATGATTCTTCGAAAATGAATAGGAAATTTCATATTGTAACCAAATTCTGATATTGTAAGCAACTTATTCGACAGATGTGTAAGCAGTTACAAAGGCCGTTTCTTCAATTTTTATTAAAAACTGAGCATTGGGTTAAATACCATCTCGAATCACCTTACACTTGAATTCTCTTACTCCTAAAGAATCCCGAAAGAACGACACAGTTGTAGAGTAACTTTCGGCATTTGTTTGCCATTGTACAATTTCTTGCAGATTCAGGCGATTCGAGATTGTTTTTAATCCAACGCTTAGTTGGTAGTAACAATCGAAGAATTGACTTTTTGTATTTTTACACTTCAATTTAGAAAATTATAAAATTTGAAAAATGCAACAATGTATTAGGCGTTCAATTTAAAAATTGAAAGTTAGGGTCACTTCCGGCAAAACATTCAAAAGTAAAGGAAACATGCAGAGTATACCACAATCCTGTTACACGCAGATTTTTTAATAAAATACAAAACAATAAGAAACTTTTGCAAGAAAAATCTTTCACTTGTTTAAGAAGATGTACAGGGGTGGGCAAATTTCGACGTTGAATAGGGTATCTCGGTAACCATAAGAGATAGATAAAAATGGATGTTGGTGTCTCGATCTGTCTTTTCAAGAGAAACTCATTGCTGAAAACTAGAATCGGCTATCGTCTTTTGTTTTCGAGTTACTGCGAAAAGATCGATTTTTGTATATTTTGAAAAGTATCTATATCCTAGTTATTTATTAATTTAGATAAAAACTAGTTGTATCTTCTTCAGACACTTTTTTGAGAGGAATTGAATGGCGTTTACGAATTTTAAATATCTATATTTGTTCACGAGTTATGAAGTATTTTTTTTTCTTTAATGGAAACCATAGTTGGCTGTGATTTATTTTGATAGATTTTTTTTTCCACTTTACGACAATATATATCATGTAAGGTCAATCATAGTAGTTACCAAAGACATTTTGTTTTAATTTTATGACGGATGTCATGTATGAATGTTGCCTCTAATTAAGTTACCACATTTTCATTCTTCAATCATCTGAAAAGTACGAAATGGCTTAAGTAAACTATGAAAAGTATGATATGTTAGAATGCTTTTATTCAAAATAATAACAATTCCGACATTGCATCGGAAATATACTTCAATTGTTATCCAGAAAGAAGACAATCTTATAAGTCTATTTTTCTTAAATCAAAAGAAAATCTCAAAAATCATGGAACATTTAACAAGCCAAAACCAAAAAAAGTACAACATCCAAAATGTGAAGATTTCAATACAAATGTAATAAGACGGATGTTGAAAATTCATCAAAAACATATATTGAAATTTTTTTATATTAAGCAAATTTTCAAACTGATGTCCGTTATTTTCAATGCACAAATTACACCTCTTGTTACGGTTCAAAATACAAGTTGCGCGTTGCGACGAAAATCAAATTTACCGCGCATACAACGATTTTTCCAATTGGTGGATCGGTTTATTGGGAATTTTTAATCAAAACGACGGGCAGACATCTTTGGACTCTCTCGCCCTTTTGGGCGATTGGCGGTGCTTTACGAAGCTAAAAAGTACATGTGAAATTCTAATGTGGCTTCAATAATTGCACGATAAATTATTGTGGAAATACCGAGAGATCATGTAATAATGTCCAAAAAAAAACTACTTTCAATTTCCAATTTATCTATACTTGCTTCCATTAAAAATTCCTACTGAAGTTAGGTGCACAATCTGTTTATTAACTTGTTTTAAGGTTAATTTAAAATGACAAATTATAAAAATTTCATTAAATAGAACTTGTGAGGATATATAAGATACAAAGTTTAATTAAAACATTTGCCATTATTTGACATTTACTTTTAGCTAACTTCAATGACAGACTAAACAATTGATATCAACGGCGGAAAGTAGTATCATATGGACATCATTTAATCACCGCAGTGTATAAATCCGACCGATTTTCGCCCTAAGTGGTTTTCTTTGCTATTTCTTTGGATAGTTTAGTGGTTGTATTAATTGCTAATTACAACGTATGCTTTAGCACGTGTCTTGATCTCATCCTCTACTCATATCTTACTGTCTGGATAATTCCTGGGGGAGCTGGATCAAGCAATTGGGAATCCTTTGTTACACAAAACGTGCATGTTATCACGCCGTATCGCGGCGTACCTGCTATTACAAAGACAACAATCTGCTCCCAGAGCAGTCTCCTTCTCCTCAGGGCAATCCTACTGATCTTTGAGTAGCTGTCAACTGGATGTCGTTAGCAAGGACCTTCCTTATCAGAACTACATGCATCAGTATACAGCTCAGTTATCGTTTTAAGGAACCTATTCATTTTGCATGCGTTTGAAACTTAAGTACACGTGACATCAAGCGGTTGTATTCCTAGTGTTTAAGCGAATTGTTATTTGGGGTAGTCTCCATCCACCGACGCTCGTTGTTGTTGGCACTAACTCCTTAGGTTTGGTCGCTGTCGTGTGGGTTTTAGTCTCCGCGTGCCTTCGTTCTCCGTTTCCTTTCCTCTTATTGTCCACTTTTATTTGGTTTAACAAAAAACTTACTGTTATATGTGCGCCTATACTATTGTTATTCTATCCCTGGTTTTGCCATCTCTTTTCTCCGTTCTTTTTTTTATTGTGTTTGCTTATTTGTTGTTTTTTCTCTTTTTTGTTTCTTTGTTCCTTAGTACCTTTGTTCCTGTTGTCGGTTTTTTTCTCTCTGTTCCGGCGGTGCGCCTTGTTCGCGCTGTTTTTCTTTCAAGTTCTTTCAGCCTTCCCTCTCCCTCCGTACGTGTTACGCTTTATTCGTCTTCCCATTTGTGCGCTCTTCGTTCTTTTTGTTTTTCTTTTCTGGTTGCTCGCTCCGTCCTTTTTTTTTTTTCTTTTGTACTCACCGTTACTTTTCAACTTTTATTGTGAATGTGAATATTTGAAATATAATTCACACAGTCTATAAAATTTTGTCTGAGTTCGTTATTGTTTTTCTTGTATAATTTGTTCTTAATGTGACCCCAAAAGAAAAAGTATAGTGGCGTTAGGTCCGGTGATCTTGGTGGCCACCTAATTGGTCCATTACTTCCAATAAAGTTGTTTCCAAAATTGGTATTTAATAATTCTGTAACGATTCTGACTGTATGAGGAGGTGCATCATCTTGTTGAAAGAACATATTTCTTGTCTGAATTAAGGGTAAATTATCCATAAATTCACTAATTAGATGGTGGTTCAAGATTTCATAGTACCGTTGGCCATTAAGATGTTCTTGATGGATGTGGCATGTTAAAACATGAAACACTGAAACCGAAACATCCTTGACATCGGACCTCGACAGAACGATGAGGGTTAATGTCAGACAAATAGTTATCGTCTTTCTATTGAAAACTCCGGCACTGCTAATGTAGGCTTCATCTGTCAAAATGACACTACTAGGGAAACATGCATCTTGTTGAACTTTTTCACAATACCATAAACAAAACTCCAACCGTAGTTGAAAATCAGTTGGTTGCAAATGATGTATTTTTCTTATTGCATAAGGTTTAAATTTATGTTTACCCAAAGCTTCAATTGGACGACTTGAAATTGAAGGATTTGCAACCGCCATTCCTATTACATTTATAGCAACTTTTTCAGCATCTTGAATATTGTACTTTTTTGGTCTTGCCTTGTTAAATGTTCCATGATTCGTGAGATTTTCTTTTAATTTAACAAAAATAGATTTATGAGTTTGTCTTCTTTCTAGATAACGATTGAAGTATATTTCCGATGCAATGTTGGAATTGTTATTATTTTAAATAAAGCATTCTAACATATCATACTATTCATAGTTTCCGTAAGCCATTTCGTACTTTTCAAACGATTGAAGAATGAAAATGTGGTAACTTAATTAGAGGCAGCATACATATATGACATCCGTCATAAAATTAAAACAAATGTCTTTGGTAACTACGTAAATTTTATTTGATATTGGAAAATATGAGTTTTGACGAAATTTAACTATGATTGACCTTACATGGTATAGTAAAGAGAAAAAAAACTCTATCAAACTATGGTTTCCATTAAAGAAAAAAAAATTACTTCATAACTCGTACACAAATGTAGATATTTAAAATTCTTCAACGTAATTCAATTCCTATCAAAAAAGTATCTGAAGAAGGTATTACTAGTTTTTTCCTAAATTAATAAACAACTAGGATATAGATACTTTTCAAAATATACAAAAATCGATCTTTTCGCTGTAACTCGAAGACAAAAGACGATAGCCGATTCTAGTTTTCATCAATGAGTTCCTCTCGAAGAAACAGATCGAGACACTGAAATCCATTTTTCTCTATCTCTTAGTGAATGGTTACATTGGATGCGGGTACGTGCGATTTTTTAGTCGTGCGATGTCGTACGATGTCGGAAATAAAAACAAACAAACTAATTTAAAGGTGTGCGGTTACATTAACTGCGTTTTAGTCGGATGTTATCGTGCGATGTCGGCCGACTAAGCGAGAAGAACAAACGTGTTTGTTTTTCTCGGCGACATCGTACGATATTAACGATATAGAAGGCTGTCACCTGTGGCATTCAATAATAATTGAGAAGATTTATTTAAAATGGACTTAGAAAAGCTAATTTTATGTGTTCAATCGAGGAAGCCGTTGTGGGATCAAACATGTAAAGACTACCATAATAGAGTTATAGTAAAAAGGGATGGGAAGAGGTAGCAAAGGAAATGGAAGAAACAAGTAAGTAAATATTTTGCATATTTATATTTAGCTAGTAGGTAGAATACAAAATTTAATTAGCTTGAAAATAAACAATAATACATACATATTTTTACACAAATTTTCATTTTACTTGAAAAGGCACTGACCCTATAGGGCTGCTAAAATAATTTTTCAATTTGTCTCGCACAGCATATGCAGCTACAGTTGAACGATTATTGGTTCGTGTAATTCTATTATAATTGTTGTGTGAAACACTGATTACCTCAGGGTACATTTTAAAATTATTTTCGGTACATCTTTCCTTATCAATAATTATATTATGAAGAATACATGCGCATTTAACAATAATATCTGCTTTGTCTGGATGGCATTCTATGTCTTTTTGAGGATCCTCCATTTGGAACATAGTATGCCAAATGCACATTCAACAATCCTCCTTGCTCGGGATAATCTATAATTATAAATCTCTTCTTGCTCACTGAGGTTACGACCAGAATAGGGTCTCATTAAATACACCTTTAAAGGATAGGCTTCATCGCCCAAGAGCACATATGGAATGGTAATATCTGTATTTGGAATAGTTTGATCCTCTGGTAGGCAAAAAGTTTTATTTTCTAATCGTTCTTTTAAACTGCTGCCAGCAAAAATCCCTCCATCACTTTGTTTTCCATATGATCCGATATCAATTGAATGAGACATTCTAAATGAGAATGCAAGGCTTCTGAAAGACATCCCGGTCGATAAAAACCTAAAAAATATATTTATTATCATTCTCACGTAACAATTAAACAGACATTATTGAATATACAGAGTGAGTCATGAGGAACGATTTGGTCCAGTTTTTGGTAAAACATGATACTACTAGAGCATTTGATTAGCGATCTCAAAGTTGAAATTCCAGGACCGACATAATAACATTCAAATTTTATACACACAATGCTCTATAGCAAATAATATGCAAAAAAATACAAATACCTACATGACTCACCCTGTATAGTAGAAATTGAACACAAGATCATTTGGCTTATTTAATGACAAGTTTAAGTTACTGTATCTTTGTAGGTGTTGCGGTAAGAGGCAAATGGAGAAATTTGCGAGATACATTCCGCAGAGAATTTGCAAAAACACAAAGCAGTAGATCTGGAGATGCAGGTGGAAGTTCAAAGAAAATCAAATGGGCCTACTTCGAATTGATGCTGTTTATAAAAGATACATTAAGTGCAAGACCATCAACTGCTAATATTCCGAGGGATGAAGGAAATGGAGGACAAAATGTGGAGGATAATGT
The DNA here is from genome assembly GCA_030710515.1 of Abscondita cerata. Taxonomy (NCBI): domain Eukaryota; kingdom Metazoa; phylum Arthropoda; class Insecta; order Coleoptera; family Lampyridae; genus Abscondita; species Abscondita cerata. Next base: position 123,314 of record JALBCR010003874.1, on the reverse strand, counting down.
AGATACCGATGAAAATAGTGGAGAAGTTGGCAATGAAAGTCAATTTGATAGAGATGAGACAACACAACAAGATGCAATAGAAAATAGTTCTGGTTTTCGAACTCCTGCTAGAGAGAAAGTCGTAAGGGAACACCGCAGTAACCTGCAACAGAAGAGAAAAGAGTCTACAGATGTGTATGAGCGGCTTATCAACATAGAAAACAAAAATTGGAAGCGTATGCAGCAAAAATGTCCTTTCCAACGATAGTAATTATCATTTCTTAATGAGCTTATTGCCGCTTATGCAGGCTCTTCCATCTACGAGAAATATGCAAATGAGACTCAATATGCAACAACTTTTCTTAACGATCAGTATCAGAATCCACCCCAAAACACTATTTCTACTCCGCAAGCTTCTCCATGTGAAACGTATGCTTCAACATCTACTGCACAATCCTCGACACAATCACGAGTTTTTAGTCCGCCAGCTGACTCTTTTACTAAACAAACAGACCTATCACCACACAATATCGGCTACGAAGACGCTTCCCAAGAGTCAGAAAATGCTGCTAGATATTTCCACAGTTTTCAATAAGGATGTGAATTATTATTTAAATAAATGATACTTACCTAAGTGTTACAGTTAATTTTGTCCAGGATCAATACTTTTCCGAAAAATTAGAATATGTTTCGAGTCGTTGGTGGATTCTATTTAGTATATAGTTGAATGTTGAAGGCAACATTCTAAAGTACTCATGAAACTTTTGTGGCTGCTTGCTCAACTCCTTGAAAAGGGTTACGTACTCCCCTTCCTGGTCTCTCCTTAAGTACATATTATTAACCCAATATTTTCTTTTTTTATTTAACACCATAAATTTCAAACAACTATTTTCAAGGAAATATAAATCCCCTTCGTCATCCATTTTGAACTGAAACTTCGGATGCAACGCATCGCAAACAATGTAACCACTCAATCGTACGACAACCGGTCTTACGACATCGCACGACTAAAAAATCGCACGTACCCGCATCCAATGTAACCATTCACTTATGGTTACCGAGATACCCTATACAAACGTCGAAATTTGACCACCCTGTACAAAACTCAAATTTGTCACGAAACTGTAAATGAGGTTTTTCATTACAATCCTATAATTAATCACATTTACGACTACTCCACGCGTTTGCCTTGACCATTGTAGTTATTGACGATAATTTTCTTTTGCGATAATTTCATGTTAATCGCAACTCGTCGGGAATAATCAAACCATTTTTAACTATAGTATAGTTATTAAATTACTAAAATTGATATATTTGCAAATTTTAACACATATTTTTTACAAACATTCAGTCAGACTTTGATCTATTACGCTAAACCAATAATAAAATGTGAAAATCCGTACCTATGTATTTACATTTGAAAATTTTAATAATTCGTATTTTACATTTATCTTCTCGTGAATTAATTTTCAAAGTTTATGTTTTGAAGCCTAACCAAGCCCTGAGTTAACAAGTTGAAAGGGTTGATGTTATTTATTTTATGTATGTAGTTCTTTTTCTTACTTACAGTTATTAGGGTGTATTTTATATAGCATTCACTATTTGCAAAATACATATTTATGAAAGCGTGATGCATTTCGATGGTATCTTAATTCATTTTTCGTAAAAATTATGATGTAGATCCAGCATGTACAAAGCTGTTGTACGTGAAATTTAATTCGCAATATTGTACACATGTTGACACAGCTTTTACCTTCTCATTAATGGATTCTAAGGTGTCTACGTCGCGCTTAAAGTTTTACTATTTACGAGAGTGTGCAAATGTTGATCCTTTTATTTATTCGGTACTACAACAAACATTGCTTAGTGTCTGTTCGTGTCGTTTTTAACAAGCGTAGGTATTAATTTAGAACCGAAAATGTTCTTTTGAATTAAATTCCTCCAATTGTCTTTATTAATAATTGGTTTTTCGTTTTTATAGGATCCTTTGATTTTGGTGGAGGAATAATAAAACAACTGTCTTTTATAAAATGGTTTTGCCGTCGTTTCTCTTCGACATATGTGGGCTTTATCAAGGCTGAATTTAATAAAACGTAATTAGAAAATACACAATTAAGTAACAAGGTTTTTAGACAAACATGCAATAAAAGAATAAAAGAAATATTGCAAAATTTATAAATTGGCTAATTCTTCTTTACAAAAAACTTTTTTGATACTGGTAAAAAAATTAATGAGTTACATTTTGGTAATTGATCATCAGCATTAGTTTGATTGGCTCAAGCCAAGTTGCAATATTGTAAATGGTCGAATCCAAGGCGACATATGGTATTCTTTGAATTGAATATGAAATATTGTCGGATAAATGTCGCTGGTTGTGGTAATGTAGTCATTAAAATTTGAGTTTAATTAATACACCTAAAAAGTTTCATTAGTTCAAAGTTGTTATTAAACGTTGGTTCACACCATACTTCAGCTCTTTTTAAGACCGGACTCACTTGTTGGTTGACATAATTTAGATGGTGTTACTAATGAGTAGGGTGGTTTCGTCTGCATATTGCAGACAAATTTTTGTACTCCTAAATAGGAATCGAAGTCATTAATGTAGATTATAAAAGAAGTTTACTTAAGATGAAACTTTGAGGAACACTACTTTGTAAAGTTACGAAACCCGACATGATTTCTTCTAGTTGTAAAGCCTGGAAACATTAAACTTATGGATATTTTTTAATTTGCAGATTGAAGTTCCATGAAAGTCACTATCAAATGCTCGAGTTAAATCGAGAAAAATAGCAATAGAGTACGAACCATTTTTAAAACATTTCAAAGTGTGTTTAATAAAATTATTTACTGCATCTGAGGTCCGCCTCTTTTTTCGGAAGCCATATTGATTTTTTGAATAGAATGCCGTTTTTCTCGAAATATTCTATAGTTTGCCAGTGAATCACTTTTTCAAAGATTTTCAATTGGTAGTATTGAGTCACACTATTGGAGACATTTTAACGATTTCATTATTTCTCTTGTTTCCATTTCGGAAATAGTGATGAGAGTACTATCGAACGTACATTTCGAGATCTATACGAAGTTAATAATATTCCAGGCAGTCTTGTTGTTGTTATAACGTTATTATCTCGATTTTGGACCAAAAAAAGCATGCCAAATTGATATTGTAGTTTAAGGATGATTAATCCAAGAAATTCCGAGAGAGGATATCATATTAAAACATAAGTTTAATTATTTTGTAGAAGTGTATAAATTAGTTTCTAGTTTAGTCATTTTTTTATTATTGTTATTTTATTACTTAACGTTTTTGAATGACTTTTTATGAACATCATCTGAGTCTTTACATACAGAAAGTGGATATCTAATGGGCAATCCAGTGTCCTTAATACTGGCCAAATACAGTTATGATTACAGTAAAGTACAGTTAGATCCAATTAAGTAATCTTAATTATATATCAGTGTATATTTGTATAATGAAAATGATATAATTATTTGCCTTCGAAAGACCACACTAAATACCACGTTATAATTATTTAACAATTATAATTTGGTACATAAGACCGATGGCATTGGAAGAACTATTAAGTATTTTTAAAACATCATTTGCGCAGAACTCCCACATTGTTCCCATACTAACCAACTATAAAGAGTATCGAAAGTTCTCCTCGAAAAGTAAAATAAATGTCTAACAGCGTTAGTGGGTAGCAACTTAAAAATAAAATATAAAAAACTGAAAAAATTCCGATACGGTAAATACATACATATGTTTAATAAAGCAAAATCTTTAAAGACGGGTACAGATTTCTGGTTGTTATATATCGCCGCGCGCTCGTGCTCTTGAACATTTTAAGACTAGACTTGAACTTCAAATTTTCCTCGAAAATGAGGAAAATGAAAATTTTTGTAAATATTTTAAGGTTTCAAAAATTCTATTTAGGTTTAACGGCCCTTTTGGCTTGACAGATTAAGGACCAAAAACTAATCAGTTGTGTGCTATTATAAATAACACCCATGTACCAAGTTTTGTGCAAATTAGTCTCAAAATTTCTTAATTTTTATGTTTGTAACGTAAGTCTTGATCAATCCTCCATACATATCGGCGAAACGTCTTAAAACCATTAAACAAAAACCAGTTGTTTTTATTATAGAAAAGAGAACCCAATTACTTCCTTTTACAGTTACTAATTTTTTAACATTTTCAATTTTGATACGATTTATTTTATTATTATAATGATTATCTAGTGTTTCGGTTGTTTTCATCAATTTTTGGATAACAAACACACATTTCAATTAAAGTGTAAGTATATTTGAGTTATTTTCAGCGACCTTAATTTTGTTAGAAATAGAAATTAAATTAATTGGCATATTTGGCAAGTACAATTGAAACGCAACAAAAAGTTCAATTTTGTTTTTCTGTTGAAACACGTAGTTATTTGTTTTGTTTTCCTTTTGTTTTTTTTGTCCTACCTTTCTTTGTTGTTTGGCTGTCTTTTTGGTTTTTTTTTTTTTTTTTTTTTTGTTGTCGATTTACTTTAGGAATATATTGATTACCTTTTATGCTTTTTTTTAAATGAGCCAATGTCGATTAATTAGGAAATTTAACAAACACTGCCAATAATAACGATTTACATAGCCATTATTTTTTTATTTATTCGAATGGTACATTTTTGTATTGTGATGTAAGTGTTATGTATGGTGCCCTAGAAGATCAGTATAAGCCTGTATAGTGTGGTGACGAAACCGTGTGCAATTGTGGATTGGTTCGTCTTGGCAAAGCATTTGCTTCAAGGTTTAGGAAAACTACTGAAACCTAAACATGCCAACAACCCACCTTAGTATTCATTTGTAATAATATTAATTAAGTGTGTAAACATTATAGAAGGTAAATAAGAACTAAAAATATAACAACACCGGCATTGCATATAATATACAGGTCCAAGCGCCAGTTACGACAATGACGAAAAAATAGTTGGTTAAAGAAATACAAAACAAAATAATGGAAAAAACAGATAATCACGACAGAGAATATTGGTCAACTTTAGATGTTCTTCAGATTAGTAAGCCTCAACATAACTGCGTTCGTTAAATTATGAATGCTTACAAACCCCTCCATTAAACTTTGTTAATTGGCAATCCTCCACAATATGTGCAACGGTCCGTTTGCACATTATAATTTAGATTAGAAATTGCACCCCATTTAAAGAACATGGAGTTGCATTTTAAATGACCTGTTCTTATGCGATTTACATTTTACCAAATTTTTTCGTTTTGATCAAAACTCGAGAGTTCTATTGTTGGGTATTAATGAGATGTTTTCATGAAAAAGTAAATTATTCCCGAAAAAACGTGGGTCAAAAAATGTTTTTGTAAAAGAAAAAAAAAATGTTTTTAAAATAATATTAAAAATAAAAGGTTCTTATTTAAACTAAGCTCACAATTTGGGTTCAAAAAACTAAATTTTTTTCCGTCAATTTCAATAAAAAATTACATGTGGCAACAATGTCCACAGAAACTTGAAGTATATTTATGAAGTTTAGTGAAAACTGCCTGTCGATTCTTTCTCTGATCTCGAATTATAAGTTGTTAAAATATGTCAATTTATAGATGGATGTTAATATAAGTGATAGTCCAGTCAAAAGAGATCGAAAAGGAACAAAAAGTGGAAGTCGTGTATACTGGCAATTTTTTGTCACGTAAATTAAGTTTAGGTTAGTCAGGAATAACATATCAAAAGTTGACATCGACACTCGTATGGGGAACATTTCGCAATTTGTTAATTAAGGTCAAAATCTTCAGTTTTGGCTATTCATTTTAAGGTTAGGTCAGTTAAAAAATTTTAAGGCGAAAGTTGTTTGTTAGGATCTCAGCTATTTTATCCACTTAGTAAGAAAAGATTTTAAAATTTTGTAACGTAAAATACGTAAAAACCGTAAAATTGTAAAAGAATTAAAATGCGTATAATTGGAATAAATTAAAAGTCGTAGAGCTATGATATTGGGTGAAAGTATAGTTCTCGTGGGTACAATAAGTATACAAAACCCTAAGCGTACCAAGTGCGATAGTTTTGGTTATAATAGTTATTTACCGATATAAGTGCGGGAAGACAATGTTCCGCGTGAACGCGAGAAAATTGTTCACGCATGAATATTGTACAATATTTTTGAAACGAACAAAAACAATAATTCTCAAATAAGTTTCTAACTTTCATTGAAGTTTTATTAAAAAAAATGATCAAAGGAACCGTAGGTAAACAATTTGCAATTTTGACAGTTGTTTATTGTGTTACAATTATTTTAATTAAAAATATTAATTATGTCTTCTGATTCTGAAATTGAATTTACCACCAGAAATAAGAAACGGCCAAAAAAGGCGATCGAAAACTTATTACCGGATAAGTCAAAAACTGTATGAATTAGTGTATTCAAAGTTTCTGGACTGGTGCAAATTATATATAATTAGTAAAATACACTGAAAATTGTTTACTGGGATATTTAAAACGTTTTCCAGAAAAGTCTCTTTGGTCGCATTATTCTATGTTAAGTCCTGTTTGATAATACACAATTACGTTGACATTTCAAAATTTACCAAAACTTGTGGCCTTTTAAAGAAGGAAACGAACAATTTAAAACAGAAAAAAAATCAAAGTTTTAAACGATAACGAAATTGATAAAGTTCATTGTTGAGGCCCCAGACAATTAATTTCTATTAATGAAGGTGTGTAATCAGCAACATATTTCATAAATACATATAAACTAAGTATCTACTTCATTTTATAGGTAGTAGTAACTCGTGAAGGGATTTGACAAAAATGTCAATTAATGATATCGAGTTCAAATCTGAGATTATTCTCGTCAATGTACCAGAAGCAAAAACAAATGTTTCTCGATGTTTTGCAGTAACTAAACCTGAATGGATAAACTTGCTGCTAAAATATAGAAATGTAAGACCAGAAGACAAAGCAAACGTTTTTTGCACTTACAGAAATGGCAAATGTATTAATTCACCAGTAGGACTTAATACAATTGGTAGAATTCTAGCCAGTAGCCGAATTTCTTCAGTTAGAGGGAATCAAAAGACTACACTGGCCACTGTTTTCCGAAGAAGTGCAACAACTCTGTTGGCTGATGGTGGAGATCTGCTAACACTTAAAAAATTTGGAGGATGGAAATCTTCAAGAGTGGCTGAAAGTTACGTTGATGACTCCATTGAAAGTAAAATTAGTATTGCCAATCGTTTAATGGAGCCAGCCGGAACCATCTCATATAATTCATACTGTAAATGTGGCACAGTCGTTATCGATTCTGACCCTCCAGGAACTTCTGGAATAACAATTTCAGGATTGCACCAACTGTACGATAAAAATATATAACAATCAACACTGTTTAAGTTGTTTGTTTAAGATACTGTATACATTAATTTAATTCTAAATGTCGTACTTTATTTAAGTCAAATAAAAAATGTTTAATCTGTTTTGAAACGGAACAGACAGTCTCTCCTTCTCTAGCTCGATTTGTTATTCGAGTTATATTGCTCTGCGACCTTATAGGACATGATCTACAGTCTACACAAAATTCACACAATTATGTCCAAACCACTTTACAGATTACACCGGTAACAATTTCCAAACGTCAAATTATCCAGACCAATTTTCTTTCACGAGATGAACTATAATAAGAGAATACTACATTTGACATTTACGTTAAGTTAGTTTGCAAAATTGTGCGATTCTACAATAAAACGAAATTTGTTGTTGATGTTATCCTTTCAGTTACTTAATAAGAACATATAAACGATACGCTATGTTAAGCTAAAACAATAAACGAATGAATTATAGACATCTTATTATGAAATAATCGCGGTAACATGAAACTTTCTACTTTGAAAGGGTTGGCACCACTGTGTGTTTCCAGTCATTAAACCGGGAAACACGCGTTCCCTAGTTGACTACACAGTGCGTCAGACGTTGTTTTCGAGTGAGTGAGTTCAAAAAGAATTGTAAAGTTTCAAATGTCACTGACAGGTTGTGAAAGTTACAGTTTTTAAACCTCATGGGAACAGCCGTAGGATTTTTGAAGGAAAATCGTTAACTAACAAATGAAATTAATGGACTTTTAAAAAACTTTTCGATGCGCACTTTTCAGGACTGAAGGTACATTAAAAAGACAAATTTTTCAATGTTTTAAATTTCAAAATCTTTTTCAGAACCCGAGAGATATCAATTTTTTAATTAAGGTGCCATAACTTAATGTTTAATTCAACAAAATGGCTGACATGCTAACAAACAACTTTCATGCTTTTAATATTTTTTATCAAACTAGCCTTAAAAGATAGAATCCAAAAACTAAAGATTTTGACCTTAATTAATCAAATTGCGAAATGTTTCCACTTCGTGTCGATGTCAACTTTTTGATCATCTTCTATTCCTGACCTTACCAACTCAGGTTACGTTAAAAAAATCGCCAGTATACACGAAGTTCCAATCACTTTTCTCTTTGGACTATGGACTATGAGAAGTGACCTCATTGTTAGTTCTACATCCATAGATTACGATAACATTAAATTTGGTGAAAATTTTTAATAATACGAATTATATAGTGCTATAGAATTGTTGCCATTTCTAGTATCTTCTTGGACCAATTATGATAAGTAAAGTGCCAAATTTGAAAGTCATTACTAGTATATAGTTTAACATGTAGTGAAATTAGTTAGTTATTTAGTTTTGATGTTAATTACATAAAGAGATTCAAAGCAAACAGGTAGTAAGAATTGGATTACGACTACTTCAAATAATTTCGTGAACAGTTGTGTTTGATTGTTCAACTTTTATAATAATTAATAATTTTTATCCTATTGTCACTTTTATACACGACCGTGCGTTTTTAATGTTTTGTTTTTCTACTAGTGGGGATCTCTTGAGAACGGTAAAAGATACAAGGTCGCTCCAAATTGCATAAAAGTTGGACAATTTAAGCTATTTCTTACAAAATTAGGTTCTAAACAATTATATGTGATACATTGTTGAATTTATAATAAAAACACTTCTAAATACAGGGTGTTTTTTGTATGCGGTTTCTTCGAGATGTAAATGTTGGATTAAAAATTTGAAAGCAAGATTATTTTACTAATAGTTTGTCAGTTATGCAGTGCAAGTTCAATTTTAGTTTGTTTATTGTACAGGGTGGACCGATTTTGAATTGGGATTACGGGGTGCTTCGTTAACTATTACTGTTAGACCAAAAGTGTTCACGTAGCATTAGCCCAACTTTTTGAGACAACTTAAACAGCGAAAATAAAAATTGCTTTGTTTTGACAGACGTGCTGTGTTTCATTGTTTTAAATTTGATTGCATCGCCTACTTACAAAGTGCAAACTAACAAATTCGCTTGTAATTCCGTAATTTTCTAAAGAACCTCTATAAACTATATATTGTTGAAAAGTTTACAAAATAAGGATTTTAATGAAGTCAAAGTCAACTATGATTTCCATTAAAAAAAAACTAAGTTTATGTGACTATTGGTGACCAAGTTAAATTTGATTCTACGCTAAAAACTGCACAGAAATGTCTTTTACACTTTTTCCTGATTTTTTATCAACAGATGAGATATATGGAACCTATCGAAATTTAGAAAAAATTCAATTTGGTGCTTGCATCAAAATGAAAAAAGATAACAAAATTTTGTTTTTCGCTGTTTAATTTGTCTCAAAAGTTGACCTAATACTACGTGAACAGTTGTGCTCTAACAGTAATAGTTACCGAAATACCTTGCAATCCCATCGAAATCGGTCCACCCCGTACATCTAGAGTTGTTTAAAAATCTTATATTAAACTTGTTATGTTTTCTGATAACAAGAATATTATTAAAGGCAGTAATTTCTTTTTGTTTTAAGATTTTTAAGGTAAATATTTTGCAAGGACTAATTAATTTTTACTGATTAAAATTGAACAATATATCAATTTTGTATAACCGTCGATGATAAAGTTCCTAAACCACTGCATTGAAAAGGATAAATATTTTGGATTTATGTTTCAATCGGCACAAAGAAACTTACACTTTCTAAAATACTTCTCTACTGTTTAAGAACCGATTTTTACTTGTCGGTTTGGGCATAAATATTCGTAATTCACATTAGCAAATTTTACTGTGTGAGTCGAATAAATCCACACGCATCGATGTTCTTTCAGTTTTATTATTTGGAAATAAATCTTCTATCTTTTGTAACGAATCCACGTCTGTATAATTTTGCGTTGTTGTGTCACGCGCTATGATAAGTTTGTCATCTTGTCTCCGAGAAATATTGCCGCAATTTGGAAATGAACCAAATTGCTCGGTTCAACAAGTGTTTATTTGGTCATTTCTATCTTTACTACAATGTTCTAGTCAAAATAGTTGAACAACTTTAATTGGCTAAACGTTTTCGCTAGATTAAGCAAAATTACTGCATTTTGTTGTGCATGTAACTCTACAGGTATGTACATTAAGCATACATTACGTATGTATTAAGATTACTGAGAAGAATCTTTTTAAATTCTGATCACTAAATAAGTATTTAAACGGATTTTATTTGAGGCGGAGGTTGTGCTCTAATGCAATAAATCAGGTGGGAACAAAAAAAATGTTTATTGTTCGAATTATGTACAATATTTTTTCTACGCTCACCAATAAAAAAATGTTCAACAATAAGTATTATTGTGATAAAATTGTTAATATGAATTAACTTTAAATGTCCAATTTGTGTTTTCAAAGGAGTTTATGAAATATTGGACATCGACTGTAATCGAACTACCCATTTAACACGTTTTGCACATTTAACGTTCTACTTGCTACTGTACCTTTTTCCTCATCAGGTTCGTCATGGCTTAATAACTAAAGCTTAAATCACGTCTTGCAGAATATTTGAGAGAAAAGATATGACCCTATCTTGCAAAACAAACGCTTCGGAGAAGACGGTATAATCATGAGCTGGTACCAACTTATGCGATGGACCAGATATAATAAAGAGTTTGGATGATTAAGGTGGTGTAGTGCATGTGATGAAGATGGATGACACCCGATCGGCAAAGGTGTTGGCGACTAAGCCGGGGAGAAAGGAGGGGTTTGGAAGAGCCAGGTTAAGATGGTTAGATGCGGACAAAACAGATCTCCAGAATATCAGTGTCCAGAAGCAGGCTAAGACGCAGGACAGTGGCGCTTGAAATTATTTCTTGAAAAGGATGGAAGCCGATGATGATGATGATGATGACAGTTCATGAGAAATTTTGTTAATGCTTGTTTTTTGTAACTGAATGTATGTAATATACTTAAGGTTGTACATCTACAAAACAGTTATTTCTATCACTAGGCCAGAAACTGATCTTGTCTGAGTGCGGTCACTCGCAAAAACAGTTTCTGACCACGTGATACACACGATTTTGGGCCAACAAATGGTCACATTTGTTGAAACTGAATTGTCAAGTATTACTCATGCAAAAACATTTTCGGTTGGTAATGCCATTTGGCAGCTGTCAACACGGTATCATTTTGGCATATAGTAAAATACGGGTTTTTTTTCAATGTTTGCGTGTAAAATGCCTCTAAAATCCCGCAACGTATTATTTACGTATTTCAGCATGAGGATTGTACTGATTTCAGTGTCATGAGTCCATGTCCATGTGATGTTGCTAACACTTAGTAAGTTTTTGCCGGACTAGGCAAAGAAAGGGGGTGTTTCTGATCTCTTTTGAGTGATGCAAAATTAGTGATTATGGACGGAGGACCAAAACAAATATTTTTTAAATAAATAATAAATGAGTTATAAGTAGTCTAGGACCAATAGAAGTGCATATTTTTTTTGTAGAAAATAAACGTATTAATTTAATCATCTTAATTATTTAACTTTTACCATACGAATAAATAAATAAATAATTTAACTTTTAATATTAAAATATCTTTGATCCGCTTCACATGTAACGGTTGTAGTTTACAAATAAACGAAAGAAAGCGACGGCTCTAGCGGTACAACCTAGAGAGAAAAAGTAAGGAAATTGGGCTCGATGTAGCGCACTAAATTTGTGGAGGATCCAGTATTTATAGGAGTTAGAACAGCAGCGTGCGGCTTAGTCGGTGAGTAGGGGTCCTTGAAGAACTGTAAAGAAATAGACTGCTGCCTAACAAGGCGCTACCTGCTGGGTAATAGAAAGAAATAAAACCGACAAACAGGAGATCAACAGGTTTTACTTAATGTCTAATACGCTAAAACGAACACAAATCAGAGAGACAAACAGACAATTAAGTACAGCAAACAAATCTTAAAGTAATAGGAATATGACAGAAATAGAGAGACTGTCGCATATAGTTACTTGCGTTAGCAACAACAATAAATAAAACTCGCAATTAATGTGTGGAATTTCAGGTAAGCTTTTTAGTTACACCCAAATTAAAGTTAGCGTTCTAATTGAGGATTGGTTACTAAGAAAGCTTTGCGTACACACGTCACTTACACACGGTGACTTAAAAACTAAACTTAAACTCGGATTAAAAAGGTGAGTACCTCCCGCTAACCTAAAAGGCCTTTTGTTTTAGCTTCAACCGCCCTATGTAAAGCGCCCGAGCTCGAGTTGAGCTGATTAAAAACAAAACCAAACGTCGGTTGTGGAGTCTTCAAAAGGCACACCAAAACACCCATGTAGAAGGAAGAAGAAAATGTCAGCTGATCGTCTCCGAAACTTTGTTAATTTTATTTCTACCAATAGAAAATTAGCAACATGCGCGCCAAATTCGATTTTCGTCGTAGCACGCTACACACGACACACGTTTTTAAGAAGGCTCTCGACATACGTTCTACCTTTGAAAATAAAACCGTAACACACAGTCAAAAACAGTTCTAGTACAGACTTGTTATCACATATGATCAGGTAACACATTCTCAAGACTGTAGCGTTTCTTTTTTTTTTCTTTTAATCTCACTATAGAACTTACAGAGCAATTTAATATGAGGGTAGTTTCTGAAATACTAAAACCGTAAGTAATAACTAACATTGTAGGATTATACGGATAACGAGTCCTACACCTTATGTACGTTAGTGTAGACAAATAAAGTTTGATTTTCTATTAATAAGCGTTTAGGAATTAATAAAAAATATAATATTTAAACACACTTTCTACACGTAAATCCGCTTTTCTTTTCAGAAAACTCTGCTTACATTCTTTACCCCAAATTTTTTTAAGGAACTCTAATAAACATTTTTCAGTTTGAAAAGGTGTCAACATTTATTTTTACCAAATTCATGGTCAACTGAATATAACTGGTAGAATTTATTGTGACCTTATTATCTATTGCGGTAATGATTTTTGTGTGGAAAGAATATTTAAAGATGAAAACCTCTGGAACAAGAAGATGTTGCCAAAACAGGAAAAATTTTACAAAAACTGTTTTATTGTCGAAATTATAAATGAGCGCATTCCACGAGGAATACAGACAAATATATTATACGAGTAGAAGCGCAGTCAAAAAATAATAACAATAAACGGAACTAAATTATTCGAAGTTATTAGCCATTGCGAAAAATATAACATGATACTGGATTCACCTTTTGTTTACTAAAGCAGTTTTGATATAGTTGTTTATGTTACCAGTGAGAAACGCATGATTTTTTGTAACGAATGCGATAACTGCGGGATGAGCGTCGCGAGGCTTACAATATCACATAAGTTACAAAAAAACATGTTTCGTTACGTGTGGTTTGTAGCATTCAATATTTTTTTCTAATTTTGCAAAAAAATATTAAAAAAAGTAATTATACCTATTTTGAATTCAAATTCTAACCGATTGTGAGGGATGTTGCCATGGTTACCATTTCCAAATCTAATGTAAAAAGAATGTGACAAGTTGTAAATTTTACATTTTAATTGTAATTTTAAACTAGTTACGAAAAGTGATTCATTTTGACACCTAATTTGATTATGAAAATGTCACCTTATATCTCGAAATAAAAATATTGTTTTGTACTTAATTTAGTTTTTAAAAGCAAGGACGATAGCATATTTGCTGAGTTTTAAAATGTTTATATAAACGCAAATAAAAATAAATTACAGTTTTCTTTTATTGACAGAATAGAATGTTTATAATATACCAAAACTTTTTTACAATTAATTATTAAAAAAATTGTCTTCAATAATTAAAATATATTTATTTAAATAAAAATTTAAATATTTGGAAGAAATATTTATTGAAAATCCCTTTTTGGCTTTTCCAATTTGATTCAAAGTTAAAAGGTTAAAATAGTTTTTAAAATACTGCATTATAATGACAACAACTCTTTAATCTAAGAACGTATTTGAAATGAATCGGCTAATGTTCAGATAAATGCGACGTGGACTTTAAGGGGTCACGGGAATGTTTGCAGTTTGGTTTATGTTGCTTACCTTTATTGAGATGTTTCTCAACTAAAAACATAATTAATAACGAATAAATGGGCGCCAGCTTATTTATTAAATGAAAACACACAAAACCTTTAAGGGAATAAAAACAAATTTCAACCAAAAACATAAATCTAATAATCAAATCAAATTCAGCATTAAATCATAAACAAAACACATTGACATTTGTCTACTATAGTAATGAATGTATTTTTAAACTACGGTATCAAATGAAAGATTAAATTTCTTTCGATGAACTTAAAACTATGAACGTATAACGCGAGGATCCTTTACAAGCGTTAAAAACGTTACTAACTAACATAACTTATTAAAGATAGTGAAATGTAAATTCTCCGCTCAACCGGCAACTCAAAAAGATAAATATAATGTAGTCGCTAAAAAAAACAACTACTGCACAACGTAAGGTACAAGGTATAAGAACGAATGCGATTCATTGCGAACAAACTAATGCGTTAAAATAAAGATAACTGTGACTGCATTTAATTACGAACAGTTTAGGCCGACTTTAGTTTGTCAAAATTCACACGGAAAGTTCTAAGAATTGTTAATATTATGAAAGCACTTACTTGAAGTTCCTTGTGTTAATAAGGGACGTTGAATTTGTTGAAACCTGAACAGGTGATTTGGCTGACCTTGATGCTTTGTATAGACGGAATCAAATTGCTTGCAAATCGAAACTGCAATTAAGATGATGTAATGCATACGGAATTTTCCATAAAACGAATGTTCTCCTATAAATTAATAACGTGTTTAATAGTCGACAGAAACGTAGAAATCAAACGCACAAAAGATAACGAATATTTTTCAATTTCGGAACGCACGTTTATTCTTCTGAATCAAACTTTTTTGAACGGAACGTACAATAGATTCACTATAAAGCTAATCTATTAATTCAAACTTCGTTTAATAAAAATGAAACAGATAACAACGTAAACGTATTCAGCAACGGCGTGGTCGTACTTTTACCACCTCTGTCGCCATTTCTATTCTTTCTCTCGCGCGGAAAAGTTTCTGGTCATCATGCATTGAATGCAAACTAGCGGGGGAATGCGCGCCTTATTTAAATATAAGGTAGCGACCAAGTTTTGGACCGCTACAGCATATACATGTTACGTACAAAAACGGGTTTAAAAAAATGTTCCTAACACGTATTCCAAATTCAAAATACATTACAATAAAATTTTGAAAATCAATTAAACTCTGTTAATATATACATATGTAAATTTTATTGAGAATGCTATACAATAAATTATCTGTTAATACATAATAAACGTAAAATAATTTTTATTTACTATTTCAGATAATATTGAGTCTTTATGATGGTTTTAAATCCCCACTTGTTTTTAACTGGATCTCGGATTAAGGTGGTTCTTTGAATAATAAAATGTTTGCTTATTTAAACGCCAACTATTAATAAACAAGTGTCTCTACTAAGTATTGAACCATATGAAACCATATGGAAAACTTTTTTATTATCTGTTTTTTGTGAAAGAAAGTTATTCTTGATAAAAAGTGTGGTCGAAAACTTAAAATGCAACCATCAGATATCAATTTTTTAAGCCGTATATGAGGTTTATCGATAAATATAATTTTGCTTATAACAATAATATTTTCAATTTTTCCTTTACTAAAAGATTTTAAAAAACTTTTATTCCTGAATTTATTCAGGTCTTTCAATAGTCCTACCTCCGTTTATTTTTAATTTGAATTAGAATCAGCTAACAGTTTCAATTAACACTACCCTTAAATAAGCATGGGCTTAATAAGTCCAATTTTTTGTTAGAGGTCCAAAAACACAAGTGCAAATTTATTTTATTCGTTTAATAAAGTTCTGAAATAACTTATTCAAAAGTAACTAAATTTATAATTCAGATAACATTTTCAACGAAAACTACTTACAAATACGTTGTTTAAATTTAATCCTTGAAACTTTAAATGACATTTAAAGTTTGAAGTTTAGGTAAAGCTTATTTTCTTACAATAGCGAGTGTATTAAGACAAGCATTTACCTGAAATAAATTTCGATGTAGTGTAAGTAACGTTGCAGAATTACAACGTATAGGAAAGAGCTTTGTAGATAATACAAGTATACTTATGTGTAAAAAAATTGGGTTAAGTTGTTGAACAAAGTTTGTAGCACTTGCCCCTAAAACAATTTCAACTACTCCGTTAATGTTTTTCAGTGGACGTTTCTTAATACCTAAGGTCAAAAATGCAGTTTCAAGTTGTTTTTAATATCGATTTAATGAAAAGTAATAGAGACGAGAGTATACGTGAATCTAATTTTGGGAGAGCTTCAACAAATTTATTCCGAAAATAATTTTGAAGTGCTTAAGTAATAAATTTGTTATAAAACTGTTTTTCAGTTCTTGTAATTAACCGTCTTTGTGCACATAAACTTTATGATGAATAAAATGTATCTATCGTTTGCCTTCGTTACAAAATTGTTTCTCATTCAACACAATTAGTTAACTAACTAAATGAAACGAAGCATATATCATTTGTATGTAGATGAACAGAATTTGTAATGAATTGTATTGCCGGGATCTCTGCTATACAAATACGTACACAAAAATGGCATACAAATGAATCGTAGTGCGCAATTCTAAATAAACAAAGTAATTAAAATTTTTCGATAATATTCGCCACTTCAATTGAGATTTATAACTTCACTAAAGATACATTTCGTGTGTTTGCATTTTAGCATTTATCTTTCTGCTTTCACATGACATTTTGTTGACAGAATAAATTTTGGTTTCTGAGATATGTGATTTGAATATCAATACTTATATTTTCATATATATATAATTGGAACAAAAAATAGTATAACGTATTTTTTTATAAATGGCGTATTTTAATAACACTTATGTAAATAAGGCGATGGAGTCTTTTATTTTAAATTTTATCATCGCGATTTGTTAATTAAATTATTTTAAGTAATTAATCACGTTTTTTTTCTAAATTACTATCGCTTTCATTATATGAACTTTATGGACCTTTATATTTATATTATAGCTCGAAAATTGCGAAGACGAGCAATATTAATTTGGAGTATTTTGGAAACATAGGAACTGTATAAGGGCACACCGTTTCAGTATATAATGTGTCCAAATTCGATACTCACCATTGGTATTTTGGAAACGGTAAAGTTATGGGTCGGTTAAATGGAACAATATGGAGGTTATTTATCTTACCTCTTCAGACCTTCTCTTGTTTTCCAAAGAATGCGTTCCCTTACTACTAGATATTGCAAAAATGAAAATCAGCATTTTCTTTAAACTTGCATTAGAATCCCACACTATTTATCCTATCAAAAATAATGTAAATATAAAAGTTGTAGACATTTAGATATTGAATAATATGCGTCATTAAAATATTTTTTGCTGCATCAGTAGCGAAATATGACCCAAAGTTGCATTTTTTTAAATGGAAATGATAATTTATTTTTATACAGTTGAATTACTTGATTTTTTTCCTTTTCAACGATATAAGTTCAGGCTATTTATCTTGTGTACTTTAGAAAATATAAGAAAAATCGTTTTTGAGATCTGTAGATGTATTTTAAGCACATCACACTATCCATGATTGCAAATTTTAAGCAATAATCAACTGCACATCAAATCTTCAATAATAATGTTACAGTAAATCGTTCAGAACTTGTAGTTGTATAATGTATATAATTAGGAATTAATATTATGTATATAATGGAAACTTATTTGTTTTCTGTGTTCAAAAAAAATTAAACAAATAGATAATCAATTTAGTTAAAAAAATTGTGAATCTTCGTAGCACACAGAAAATATTTAAAACAAAATAACAAAATTCTGTAAACATTTAATGAAACAAAATTATGTACTTTGGAATAATATTTGAACAGGAATTGCTTATGAATAGTTTCACCAAGTCATACTTAAGCGAATGTTATCTATTAGCATCTAATTTATCTATATTTATATGTAGATTCTGTTTCTATACAGGGTGATCTGTGTAGAGCGTGCATTAAAAGTTTTTTAACTTGTAGATAAATCAAAAACTAGAAATTTGGTACACGACCATAATTGAACATTTTTGTTCTACCTAAAATATTTTCACTTTTCAGCTATACAGGGTGTGCCAAAAGTTGTTATCCCCGTTCTTATTTTAAATACAAACCTACAATTTTTTTAAATGGGTTGATTGTCCATATAATTTTGAGTGTATACAGTGACCGGCAAAGAGTTTGCAACAAATGGGAAAAATTTTTGTAATTGACATATCCGAAAATTTCTTTTGGTTAATGAATTCAGCATATTGAATGCCAAAAAAAAGCACTTTGACAAAAGTCATGTGACTACTGTCATGGCGGAAAATTTAAAAATATTCCTTAAATCTGTAAAAAGTGAGGTTAGATGACAAGATATTGAAAAATGCCTAAGAGAAAAGTTATTCCTAATTAAATTATACGTCTATGTGCATATTTTCAAAATAAAATAACGACTTTTCAAAAATATTGAGAAAACTAAATTTTTTGCGTTTGATTTGCATAAAACACAATAAAACCAACAAATAAACTTCACAATCCACAATTCACAATTTTTTAGGACTGACTTTGTTGCAATGGCCTACAGAAAACAAAAGGTTGAAATTACAAATTTAGAATTATTTTAAAATAATCCTAAAATGATCAATTCTTCCATTCTAAACCCAATTTAAACAATTTTTACAATATTGCCTGGATAATAAACTCATACAAAAACATACAAAATTTCCGGAAAAAATAAAAAAAAATTGATATTTTGAAAAGTCGTTAATTTTCTTTTGAAAATTTGCACATAGACAATATAATCTAATTCTGAACAAATTTTCTCTTAGGCATTTTCAATATCTTGTCATGTAACATATTTAAGGGATATTTTCTAAATTTGTCGCTATGACAGTGGTCACATGACATTTCTCAAAGTGCTTTTTTTTGTCATTCGATTTGCTGAATTTATTTCCCAAAAGAAATTTTCGGATATCTCAATTACAAAAATTTTTCCCATTTGTTGCAAACTCTTTGCCGGTCACTGTATAAGCTAAATTGTGATGTCTTATTCTAGACCGTTTTTGCATATGTAATTTTTTATTAAAAATGTTCTTTGTGATAGTTAACGACAAATTTTTTATCTTGCAAATCAGTTGAGATTATAAAATTAAATTTATGGAGCAGTTGACTGAAAGTCCAGGCTTACTTCTGATGTGCTACTGGCGATTTTATTTTGTACCATATGGGTACAGGCAATTTCAAATATTACAATCAAAAATGATAAAAAAATTTTCCAATGCCACTTTATGCTTCTTTTTACACATCATTCGAGAGAAATTTGAAAATTTCTTATACCCAAACAGAAGGTGCCATTTAAAAAATTGACTTTTTGATCTTTTTTGATTGTGATATTTGAAAATTATCTGGGCCTATATTGTACAAAACGGAACCTTCAGTGGGACAGTCAGGAGTTAAGCCTGGATTATCAGTGAGCTATTCTATAAATTTTATTTTATAATCTCAACTGATTTGCGAACTCCCCACATTTTTCGTAACTATTACAAAACATTTTTTTTTAAATGACATGTCAAAAACAGTCAGGGATAAGATAACATAATTTAGGTTATATAAACTTAGTATTATATGGCCAATCGACCCGTAAAAAGGAATTATAGGTTTGTATACAAATATTTTTAGGTAGAACAAAATGATCCCGATTGTGGCCGTGTGCCAAATTTCTAGTTTCTGATTTTTCTGCTAGTTAAGTAAACTTTTAATGCACGCTCTACGCAGATCACACTGTGTAGTTGAAGATCAGTCAAATTAAGCATTCAGGCTCGAAAAATTCCCATACCGCTGGATTTTTTGGTACGACTAGACATTATCATTATCTATGTTACGGTCAGGTGATAAATTCGGTCAGTATTAGTAATTACCGGTAGTATTAATAATAACCAAGATATTTGGTAAATGTGATTAATAATACTGTTATAGTTACTTTTACCGGTTATTACTAATAATTCCGTATTAAACTTGGTTAATTTAATAAAAAAGACATTTGTTTTATTATTATTTATTTTAAACTATTTACATTTTTAATACTACAAGTTAACGTAAATCTACAAACCCTATAGTTGTAAGTAATTTTCTTTTTATTATTTGTTTTTGCAGAAAGGCTTTTGTGGCATTTAGAATTGCAAAGAACGCTAGATTTTTACATTTACAGCGATTTGAATTACACTCGCCATTTACGAAATTACAGTGATGGAATCCTTGACCCCTAAATTCAGATCCTTACAGCACATTCCCTCAAACTTATCTCAGTATCAGGAATTTTATTGATTGAAAAACGTTTCGTTACAGATGGTAAATTTGTTTCTTGTTTATAGTTGGTTTAAAACACAATGTTTTGTGGCCAACTTATACAGACTCATTCTTAACTGAAATAATAATAGCAATAATATTTCTGCTATCACCTTAGCTCTATCAACTTCTGGAATTCCTAATCCTAACATTTTGGCTATTTTTGCAACAGGGAATCTAGCATTGGAATGTTTCAACATTTTATCAGCTTGTTTACGAAGTGACTGTTTTGCAAAACCTCGAACTCCTGAATCTTTTTAGACATTTGTCAATTGATTCGTTTTGCTGTGTCGATACCACTTTCTTCTGATTTTAATATTAGCATTGTCTTCTTCGTCTGACAGCATACTCTGCAACGTATCTTCGATTTGGTTATTACTATAAGCATTATCCTAGAAGTTAAAGGTTTTGTAACTGCAAATCTACAGTTGGGCTGTCGCATCCACACCATCTCGAAATATCTAACATCGTTCAGGGCGTTCACTTTCTGAAGTTCAGCATCATCTGTTAACATCGCCTCCAGATCTTCACTCCTTGTGACTTCTGATAGCTCATGCCTATAGGTAAAAAAGATGTTCTTAGTCCTACTTGGCTTTACATCCGAAGAGTTCTTCATATGGACTTCGATTAATTCCGAAATGGTGTGCCCTATTTTTATAAATTGAACAAACTTTATTCTTTCCAAACCATTTTGTTGTTTTTGTTTGTTTCCAGCCATGTGGATAACATTTTTCTATATCTTGGTTGCCCTCTCTACCGAACCTTGTGACTGGCTGTGGCGCGGTTTCCGTGGACAATTTTCATTTCATCCCATACTGCATACTTCTTCAATAACTTTGTTTGTGAATTCTCATCTATTATCACTATGTAAAATATGTGGAGCACCAAATATTGTAAACACATCCAACAAATGGTACGCAACTTCCCTCCGCGCGTTTGGTTTTTAATGCTCTGAGTTGGACAAATTTTGTGAGATGGTCTTGAAAGACCATTATAAATTTGTTTACAACGAGTCCTTTCTCTGGAACACTCATTTTTTTTGACATGGCCACAAAGATTTAAATAAACCATAACAAACTCTACTGTAACATTTTTATATTTAGTTTTGAGTTCTACCATCTTCTGTTACGGCCCCCATGTCCAATTGAAATATGGTATCATCGTATATCAAAAATTTCTTCCATAAATGTATAATAAACAATAGGATCTCTTTCATTTTTACTGGCACGACTAGTTTCTCTACGTTAACAATTTTAACAATATCATACGCGATAATCGTTGATATTTCTCCGGTGTTTTTGAAATCTTGTTTTTGTGGTTTTAACTTTCATTAAAAATGCACAGTACTTATCTCTTGTAAATAACTGATTTTTTCCTTTTTAGATTTAAGTGTATTAACTTGTTCGTTAAATCGTGCCTTCATTACGTCTAAATCACCCATTGTAGAAAAATATTCAAAAACCAATAAGGTTCTACACACTCATTCAACAAAACCCTTCTAAAACAAAGCGACCGCTTCCTGTTGCATACTGTTTAGCACTGGCATTGGCACTAGATGATTACGTGTCACCCTGTGATCCTTTGCGCGCGCAAAGCAATAACTTGGTCGGGTTCGAAGAAAGACTAATCAGAAATGCCTGTATTTATTACTTTTACCGTACGTAAATAGGAGTTATTAATAATTAACGGTTAATGTGGTAATTCTTGTATATTTATTACTTTAACTGAGCAATATGGTTAGTATTAATAATAACCGGTAATTATTAATAATATCCGATTTTCAAAGTAACCGTAACATATACATTATGTCAAAAGTTCCCAAAGACCCGACGAGCGTAATATGTTAAAACTTTACACCTTAGGTGAGGTGTTGAAAATGATTTTGCTTTAAACTTAATGTCCCTCAGAGCTATTGCATCTCAGTACTGATTTTATATAAAATATATGATAAATCAGTTCTTTAAACTTGCCACCAGCTAATCTAACAACGGGTTTTAAGGTGTCCAATGAACCTTGCAGAATTGCTTTGGACTAAGTTTAAAGAATAAGCTTACCAGATTCTTACGTGTTGATAATATAGTTTGTAAGGCTTCAAAGTGGGAGTGAAACGATTTTCGTTCGAATGTGTTGCTAAAGCTACGACTCTTTTAATTGATTCTGCATTAAAAAGAGATCTGACCTGGTCGTGAAAAATCGTGCTGTATAGGGGGTTGTAGGGGTGATATTTTAAAAAGTAAAAAAAAATATACAATTGAAATCTTCAGCACGTCAGCTTTGCATTCATATAATTTTATGTATATTTCTCAATAGGAAATACATTATTTTAATTGTTTCAATATTCTTTTCGCAATTCGTTCTTATGGAGAGCCGCAAAGAACAAACGCTCGCCCTGAAGCGCTATAACTTCAGTCGTTATAACTGATTTTTTTAGATTTAAACTAGGATGCCGTTGGCCTGTGGAATTATTTTTGTGTGCCATTGTCGAATTGCGTAGTCCGATCGCTGACAAACGAAAAAGATTTATCTTGTTTGACCGGGCAAACGATACTCCACTGTATGCATTGTACCGCGCAAGGTTTACCATCTTTTTACACTTTTCGTAGTATTTGGAGTGTCTAGTATAAACAACTGTTCTTAGTTGCTATTATTTTATTTGTAAACAGTAAAAACTTTTAAACTGTCATTATCCTAGTTTTATTTAATTAAATTAATAATAATCTCTGTATCTATGCTTAGTTCCACCCAAAAATGTAGTGTGGTTAATGATGTTGCCAAATTTCTCAAATTCTATGAATCGTATGATCAAGCGGCGCAATTAACGACTATTTAAAAACAAAAATAATAATTACCGCTAGTAGCTGAAGTTAAAATTTTACTTTTATGATACAGACGTATTCTGCAGGTGAGAATGAAACTGTACCAGTTCAAAAGACTTTTCAGAACTTCTTCAAACAAAGTAAAAACGAAATGTTAAAATTTTGAAAATTGCATTTTTCTGGCAAGAGTATATTTTATCCAGCGATAAGTATACATATTTAGGCACTGAGGCTTGAAAGTTTCTTTTGCGACAGTCATTTCACTTTCTTCTTAATTTGTAACTATTTAGTCAGAACTTGATTCAGAAGATGTAGAAGGAATTGTCTTTTTGTGGGGTGTTATTTTGTTTGCGCATGTTCACTGATTCATAAATTTGCAAGAACTAATGCAGCAAATTGTTTTTTTTGCAGGAGCAAAAACTTAATAACATTTGGTTAGTTTTGTTACCTTTTTGCAGTTACAAGTGCTAAGGACCTAGGCATCTTCAGGAAAAATGGGTTGTGTTGATAACACCGCTACCAGTTATCCTTCTTCAATTTTCCATCCTGAGTATTCGCAACTTGGCAGAATTGTTTCCTATTGAGGAAGTGTATTATTTAATCATATTTTAGTCTGGTAGTGCACTTGCAGACTATGCTGTCCGAACAGTTTAACGTGGAGGACAATTTGCTGATAGGTCTGGAGGCGTCAAAAAACCCTCTGAGGAATTAATAAAATATTTATCAGTACAAGTGTAAACGCGCGCAGCACATATTTCGCTCCACCGGGTTCGTTTGTGGGTGAATGTAAAACGTGGCGTAACAGAATTTATAAGCACGCGGGTAGCTTCAATCGCAGGAAAAATGCCCAGGTCGCTTTGAAAATGTCTATTTACAAATATTTACAAATTAGGGTTTGATATATACACGGAATTTAATTACAATTCAAGTTGTAATTCGCGGGATACTTGCGAGTCTTGTTCGGAACGGCGGTAGTGGAGACACGGCCACTAGTAAGGTACTGTCGGTGTATTACAGTTAGCGGTGGAATCCTCACGTTTTTATGCAAAAGGATCTTCTTGTTAAACCACTACTCGGGTTGCGGGTTCTGGCTGCTTCTAGGCCTGGTGTTATTGTTTCACTGGAAACAGGTAAGTGTTTGTGTTATCGGTGGTGGTCGTTCACGTCCGCTTTTGAAGTTGATAGCGAATAGCACTGCTGTCTACGGCATACCTCACGGCGTTTATTATTGCGGCTTACGGCAGCAACGACGGAAGTCCATCTCAATGTACCTGGTGGTTGTATTCATACGATGTTTGGCGAGCGAGCGAGTACGACGGTGAAGCGTGATGCTCGGGCCGACGACGGTTTTAGCGGCGGTGGTACTTCGCCTAAGGCTACGGCTATCAGTACGCTTACTACGAAGGTGCTATAGAATGGATTAGCTACCCTCTGGGGTCAATAATACCACAACGACTTTGTTCTAAACGGAATGGTGTCGGAGGAAAGCAACTGCTACCGGGGAGTTCAGCCACAGTGCTTCGAATGCGGGTAAGTAGATGCTTAAGGTTATGCGGGTTATTAATGGGTGTGTATTTTAGGAGCTTGCCTGAGCACGCACCGAATCCAGTCAGCGTTTGCAGAGGTCTTAGAGTTAGTGTTTGCCTAAGCCCGCACCGAATCAATCAGAGTTTGCAGAGGTCTTAATGTTAGTGTTTGTAACCACGCACCGAATTCAATCAGCGTTCGCGAAGGGCTTAGAGTTAGTTGCGAATGTCTTTGGAAGCGGTTTGTATTCGGAATTCCGCACTAATGCGGAAGGGATAGTCGGATTAGAAGTCGGGTTAAAAGTCTAGAGGTCTACTCAAAAAGGAGTCGGACTCAAGTGCCTTTGAATTAACATAGCATCGTCGGTTTCTTACGCAGCGTATCACACATTTTCGATGTCGTTAAAACCTCTTCTGATAACTTGTGTTCAATACAAAGTTGTCTGGTAAGTTATAATGGGATAGAAACGTTTTCCAGCATGTGTTTTTTTCCAAGCCTGTGAACTGACTAGTTGTATCGCATCCCGTCAAGGCATGAAAAGCTGGCAACATTTTGTTATGGATGTTTCCATTTGTAAATCGTGGACCGCAATGAAACGTTCATTTGCTTTATAACTTTCATTTTAAACTTCTGGCGTTAAGATTTGCTTAAAATGAGCCAGCAGACTAAAGCGTCTGTGTCCCCTGCAGTCGACAATGCATCGAGTGTCTTTTGCAGACAGTAGATGCAAAATGATTCTTGTATCTGCTTCCTCCTGCGTGGATACTAATAATTTCTCGTTTAACTGGTAATTTGCCTATTCTAATACATTCTGAAAGCCACCACTTGTGACAGAATTTTCGTAGAGTTGCAGCCCCAAAAAGTTGTTAAGTTGCCGTTTATTAAACAGTAATAAATATATAAATGTCATTTGCTGCTGACAGCAACGTCGCAATACTGTCAATGTTGCGTTCTATGGTTTCCTTTTGAGTCCTCTTTTTCTCCTGGTATACATTTTATTGAAGGTTCCTTGTAGTGATCACATACGACATTAATTCTATCGGCATGATATAGATTTTTTGAATACTAACTTGTTCTGATGATATTTACATAATCCCCAAAATGATTCGCACTTGTGGGTTTTCGAGACTTTGTACCAAAGCCATAGTATCAATATGTGACATGACTTTTTTTCATTAGAAATAAACGCTCTATTATAGTCCGATTTGTTTGAAGGTGTTGAAATAAAATGCTTTGACCGTTGAGTGTTGAATTGTTCGATGTTTTGACTGTGCGAACTGCTGCAATGTTTAATGATGATCGAAGTTCTTACCGAAACTTATGCAACCACATTAATAACTAAAAACCATTCATCCTAATTTCATTACTGTTTTTGGTTAATCCAACTATCCCTCCAGCGTCTTTTTGAATTTTTATTAATATGTTCCAAGCTTGATCTACAGAAAGTTGGTTAAAAATTTCCTTGTAAACGTTTTACAACAAAAATTCCTATTCATCATTCTTCATAAAAGAAATTTCAGGTACTGCATCGGGAAGTTTATATTGTGCCCCAGCTTGAATAGTTAATATGATTAAAGGCAAAAAATCATAGCATTGGTTATTATAACCCCAAATACAGTTTCCCATTGGCACTTCTTTCAGCAAACTGAAATCAAAAGGTTTTTCAACCAATCCTATGTAGGAGTATCAATATTTAACGTTTCTGTCTGTGATTCGATAAATTCCGAAATTTTGGAATAATTCTTTCTAAGATTGGATATTCCCAAAAGGTGGTTATAGCACTTTCTTTAAGTTCCCGAGCGGTTTCTAAATTTGGAATATTGTAATTGAATTAGGTCCAGACAATGCACAGAAGGACTTTTACACTGAATTTATTAAATAGCGACATAATAGGTCTCGTCAGGCATTCGTTAGTAGTTTGTGAGCTCGGACAGCTTTGTGTATTTTTTCCTGCTAAATCCTTTCTATGGTTGACTGACCACCAAAGTCTCTTTCACATCAAACATCAGAAAGTTCCAGGTGACATATACTTCTCTCAATTACTTTAATTCAACGTATTGTGAAGCCACCTAGTAGTATAATTAGATTACTTGTGCTTTCAGGTTGATGCCTAAAGCTCCTTCGCCTTGTGGTAGATTGCTTAGTCAAATGTTATAACTGTGTATTTGTTATTTAACTTTTAGCAATATCATCACATTTTTAATAACAATGGTAAATACCCGTATAAAGACGTAAATGTGTTACATCTTCAAAGACGAATTTGTGAAATCCAGGCCGCTGAGGAATTAAAGCATTTTCCTTTTCTGAATCAGCCATCTTACATTATCCAAGTAATATTTTGAAATTTTATTTCATAACTAGATTTTCTCCTTTCTCTATTTATTCATTTCTGGTTAAGTCTGTTTTTTAGATTTGTTATAGTGATTTTTTCTAGAGAGTGGAAATTATCTGGGATGGATAACTTAATTTTATATGACAACATACCTGGTGTAACAACATTCACTGAGCCTCTCTGAAAAGCAGCCATTTGTGTGCCATGGAATGTAGACATCTTATCCAACGTTGCTTCTAAGAATGTCTATATTGTCGGTGGTAAACTGAACGAATCTATTAGGTACTAATTATCTAGGAATAGTTACATGATCGTTTTCCAAGTATAAATGTATTTCTTCTTGAGCAATGCGGTAAAGTATCTTTAAGGTGTCAATGTAAGACATAGAATGTTTTGATGTATTAAAATGCCTAGTCTGACGTGTTTGGGGGTGTATTTTTTTCCATTTCAAAAAGCAAAAATTATGTTCTGACAAATATTTTGTATTTGAATTTTGTTGTCGTCTGAATCTTTGCAAATAAGAAAACTAACGAGAAAATATAAATTAGGTGGAATATGCTTTTATACGCATCAATTTTAGATTTCTAAATTCAGAGAATGCGGGAATTTTATCCATGTCGGTTTTGATATTCTGGCAAATTTTATGAACAGCTTGTATTTCCTAATTCAGCTTGCTGAATTATACTATCAACGTAATGTCGTTTAGGAATTTTCTTTAAAATATTTTCGGCTCATTCACTCTAGGTGAATTCAACATTGTCGTCAAAATATTCATTAATTTTTTATACCAGAACCATGTCTCTGACGTCCATTGTTCCCCTCAGTTCTTCATATCTTTTACATACTGACACTGTCGTGTAACCTTTTCCTCAATCTAGACCTTTTTCTATTTCCTTATAATTGTTTCAAAGCCTCATTTTCAATATCGTGCGATCTCGTTAATTTTGTCTTACATATTCAGTGTCATGACCTGGAATATTTATTGTGCTAGTATATTATCTATAACAACTTTTGTGCCATAAAATGTCTCTGTTTTCCTATTCATTAAAATGTTCAAATGCACAGTCAGATTAGGATCCTTGCCACTTGGAAATATCTAATCGAATTTTAAAACATTTGAAATTAACTTTTGGAATATGTTTTGAAACTTTATTAATTTTTTTGTATGCTGACAGAAACTACAGGCTTCACAATCAAAATTTGATTTTTTCTTTACTGATTGACGTCAATTTAATTTTTGATTGTAGTTCACTGTCAGGAACTTGGCTGCTTCTAGTATTCATTTATTTTGAGAATATCTCCAACAAACACAATAAAACTAATATACTAATCTTATTAACAAAATAAGTATTAACAGTCCTTAAAATTTCTAGTTCTATTCTAAACACCCTCACCAAGCAAAAAATTAATATCATCAAAAGTATCTAACAAAAATAGAAAAACTGAGTAGCCCATGTTACTTACAAAGCAATAATAAAAATTAATGTCCATCCTTATAAATAATAATTATCCTAAAAATTGATTAGAATGATATTAACAACTACTAAACTTGACAACAATAATCACAATCTAGCACAAACTAACCCTCCCACTCAAAATAAATACATTAAATTAATTAATATACCAGGTTTATCTAATAAATTAATTAGTTGCCTTAAAAAATAGTGGCTTAAAAATCGTATTGCTATAATCTCAACACGATTTATAATAATATTTATTTAAAATTGAAGGACAAAACTAAAACTTTAGATAAATCTGATCTTATCTGGAAGGTGGGATGTGTTAATTGTAACAAGGTTTATATCGGCCAAACCAAACAGAAGCTAGGCAACAGATTAAAGAAAACCATTAATACAATTGTAAAAAAAAGGACAGAAGCTACTGGCTTGTCAGTTCATCATGTGAAAGAAGGACATATTTTCGATTTTGGATTCTGTAGTAGTGTTAGATATAGAACCCAATTTTAAAAACGTTTGATTTCAGAAATGATTTTTATTAATGCTTATAATAATAATGTTAATTTCAAAGTGATTCCTATAATCTAAGTAATATGTACAAGAACCTAATATCTAAAATTAAAATCTACTAACCATCACCAATTAACATTATCTAACTTAAAGCTTAAACTTAACTAACTTACTGACTACCTAAAACTCATTTAACTTACATGCATATAATTACTATATTTACATTTATCCTAATAAAGTCTGTTTGTTATATACACTACTTGCTAATCTGTTAATTTATTTTGTATTGTTTTTTACAAGTATATTTTGAGCCGGTTAATGTGGTTTTAACGTAAACCTGTTGGTTTTAAAAATTAGTTTAATTAATTATTTTTATATTTTTATTTTTGACATACTGGACCTAAAACGATAGCCTTGACATATCACCAACACTTTAGGTAACGTTACTATGTTTGTATGTGTAGATCTTGTACTGATACTTTGTGCTGTTAGAAACTAAGAGCGAAAATAATGTCTACCAATATTGTTAATTGTGTAACTACCGTTAATTTTTATTATACAGATTGCCTTGAAAAAGGTTGGCCATTGTTAGTCGAAACGTCGGCATTATTTAAGGACATGGTGTGTCATTGATGATCTCCTATTCTGTTCTTACTCCTATAAGAAGGCCCAAATCATTGGGATTTTCCTCACATACTGCCATTAACAAAGTTTAAAGGAGGGTTTGCAAACATTCATAATTTAACGGATGAAGCTATATTATGGCTTACGAATCTGAAGGACATCTGAAGTTCAGCAATATTTTGTTTTTCTTGTCCTGATTATCTATTTTTCCATTATTTGTTTCTTTAACCTACTATTATTTTTGTGATTGTCGTAACTGGCGCTTGGATCGGTTCATTATATGTGCTGTTATATTTTATGTTTGTATTTACCTTCTATAATGTTTACACATTTAATTAACATTATTACACATGAATACTACGGTGGGTAAGGGTTGGCATGTTTAGGTTTTAGTGGTTTTCCTAAACCTTAAAGCAAATGGGTTTGCCAAGACGAACCAATGCACAATTGCATACGGTTTTGTCACTACAATATACAAGTTTATACTGATCTTCTGGGGCACCATACATAACACTTACATCGCAATACAATATTTAAAATGTACCATACGAATAAATAAATAAATTAATTAACATTGTAGAAAATTAAAAACTTACTGTGCAACAAATGTTGGTAGGCTCAGGTACGACATTCAAAAGATCTAATAATTATGTTAAATAAGCATAACACCCCATCTTAAAACATTTAAAACAGTCAACACACATACGCAGCCACTGCCTGAATCACCTTAAAATCCTCTAAAATATATTAGTCTTCACTGAAAAGTGCAAGAAAGATGGTAAACCAGGCGAAAATCGATCTTATGCGTGCTACAATGCATACAGTCGAGTATCGTTTTCCCGGTCAAACAAGTATAAACCTTCTTCGCTTGTCCGCCATCAGTCTTCGCAATTCGACAATGGCACACAAAATAGTTTCCACAGGCCAAACGGTGCATTCTAGGGTAAATCAGCAGAATCCTTAATCTCAGACCGACAACCATTACTCTTGGGGTTTGTTTGATTTATCACCGCTTTCTCAAGTTATAACGAAAATATATATAGGGTGTTGCTATATTCGACCGACAACGCTCTACCCCAGAGAGGTCTTGTATATGGGTGAATTTTGATATACGAACATTAACTCTTAAACGGATTAGTTGCTGAGATACAGGGTGTTGAAAGTTTAAAATAAAAATTCAAAAAATTTGCAATAAATCAAAAATGGCTTTAAAATTTTTTTCAAATTTGCTCACCAATATGCTCTTCCAAAGAAAGTTATATTTTGACATAAACAAACTTTTCAAAAATTTAACCAGTGGCACGCTGTAAGGGTTAGTGACAACTTTACCCACCTTCTACTTTTACGCAAGTGGAGGAAATATTTTTTTATTCTCTATTCATTTTTGGTCAAAAAGTAATAACATTATGGTGCTAAAATGAACTGTCTTGAAGATATTTGCTTCTAAACAAGTCTGCCAGTACTGACATATTCCAAATTATTTTGAGCAGTGCAATTTCCTCGTCGTTGTTTTGCTAAACAATTTGCTTCAATCCATACTATTAATTGGATTTTGAAAAAAGGTTAAGCGTAAATTGTTCAAGAGGTAATACAAACTATTTTAAAGGCATTTTTGATTTATTGCCAATATTTAATTTTTATTTTAAACTTTCAACACCTTGTATCTCAGCAACTAAGCCATTTAAGGGTTCATGTTCCTATATCAAAATTAACTAATTTACGAGACCTGTCTGTAGAACGTTGTCGGTCGAATACAGGAGCACCCTCTATATATACATAACTAAAATAATCTATTTCCTATTGAGGCATATACATAATATTATATCAAAACAATGCTGACGTGCTGAAGATTTCAATTGTATATTTTTTCCTTGCATTTTTAAAGAATGTACCCTTTACAACCCCCTCTACAGCACCTTTTTTTCACGACCAGACTAAATCTTCTTTTTAATGCTGAATCAATCTTAAAGAGTCATAGCTTTTAGCCAAACATTGCAAAAATTACCAGATAATGTTAAAATTTAGAGAAAACCCGATCAACCTATCTATTTTTAAATTATTTAATCTACAAATTAGCTAATCGTTATTCTTTTCGAAAACCCCCGTATAGTAGAGAGCCCAGTGACTGAAAATGTGTATTCTGTAGGCAATTAAAGACTAAAAGCTACAACCTAACCAAATCGATAGCTTTTCAAATTTTTTGTGTTACGTAATGCCTTAAATAATTGAAGCTGCGATATTTTTTGGTCAAAATTTTATAATGTTCTCTGTAGCTGTTTGGTCATAAAAAAATAAACTATTTCCATAAAAGCATTGATTCTTATAGGAAATGCAAATTTTAATTTAATTAATTTGCTGTGTTTTTATATTTCTCACTTCATTACTCGTAAACTAAGGAACAAATAGAAAAAAAGTATTCTTTACAAATTAAAGAGTGACGTTTTTTGATACCGACAGTGCTTTTAATAGTTATTTGTGTATCAAGGCTGTAAAGTAGGTTTTTTTCGGCCGTTTTGATTGTTGATCATATCAGAAAAGGCAAAAAACAACCTTTACAACCGCGGTACACACAACGTTTTTTAGGCGCTCACTCTAAAAATAACGTACGAATGCTAAAAGAATGAAACAATTTGACATTGTCAAGAATTTTTATTCAGTTATTTATTCAGACAACGAATACAAAAACAATTTAGTGAATTAAATTTGACCAGTCCATATTAGATATTTATTCTGAAATAAACATTATCTCAGTTTGTTGTGCGTTTCAAATTTTGCCTTATTAAAGTATGAATCAACATTGTTTTATTACTAATTAATAATCGTTTTAATCCTTGTTATAAACATAAAGTGGGCGATAGTGAGAACGATTATAATTGCACCCCTCAACATTGCGAGACTGGCAAGCGCCGCAACACTTGATTTCGTTGCCACAAAAATCGTTAACCCACACCCTAATCTACAATAAACTATAGGTAATTATAAAAATAAAAAGAATTCTAACTAAATTAAATCCTATCCTAACTAATAATACTAAACTACCTAAATATACAATCATATCTGAAATGACTATATATACAATATGTCCCCCTAAGTTGGAATCATATGAAAAACTTTTTTATTATTAATTTTAGGAAAAAAAGTTATTCTTTATAAAAAGTTCTGCATGTTCTAAAATCTAAAATACAGTTATCAAATATCAAATTTTTTTAGTCGTATACGAGGTTTGTCAAAAAATATGAATTTTACTCAAGAGTAAAGTACCTTTAAATTTAACAATATTGGAAAATGTTATTAAAAAAAAAATTGAGCAGAATTAAAAACTACGTTTAAATATGCAATTGCAACCATTTACATTGATAACATTATTATATTTATTGAACATTTTTGAAAAATAAAAGTTCAACACCCTGTAGAAATAAAATGACTCACAGCATCGTAAAAGTATATTATAATATTTTAGTCAAATTATCATAAATAATAATAAATAATCACCAGAGATAAATGTTCATTCAAAATAGAAATATTATTAAAAAACAAAATAAACTTAATTTTTAATGTAAATGGATGTAATTGCATATTTGAACGTAGTTTTTATTTCTGATCAACTTTTTTGATAACATTTTCCGATATTGTAAAATTTAAAGGTACTTTACCCTTGAGTAAAATTCATATTTTTTGACAAAACTCGTATACGACTGAAAAAATTGATATTTGATGACTGTATTTTAGATTTTAGAACATGCAGAACTTTTTATGAAGAATAACTTTTTTTCTAAAATTAATAATAAAAAGTTTTTCATATGATTCCAACTTAGGGGGACATATTGCATATGATTTTTTTAACTTTCAAGTTTCAAATTCCAATAAATCAAAAAAATTCTATTGTAAGAATAGAAGAATGTTACATCATTCAATGCAGAAAGGAATGACCTTTCAACACATGTAATTAAATATGGGGTGTCCCATTTCAATAAAATGACTTTTTGGCATGTTTGTATTGACCTAATTCAATTCACTTTTTACACCACTCTGTAGATAATTCTCAAGATTGACTTCGAGAAGGATGAAGTGCAATATTTTGCCTTTCCACTGGCAGAATTTTGCTATTCTATCTTTGTTAATTCCACTGCAACAATTTTTTTCGTACATAGATGATTTTTGCCAATTTTGACATAAAACAATCTTTATCACCCAAAGTTGATATTTTAGGTTAAAGTACCTTACATAAAGTTGATCTAAAATTCAACTTGAAATCATAAAAGAAAATAAAATCATACTCATTACATTTAAAAAAACCAAGTTGTCATCAACTTCCGGTACTTCCGAAAGTGACGCCATTTTGAAAATATTTTAAAACAATAGATCTTGGTCACAAATGGCTGCATACCAAATTCTGATTTTCTCGCTATCACGGTTCTCCAGATATTTCTAATGGGCACTCAGCTAAAGACACCCTGTATAATAAGTAAATAGTAATAAAAAACATTAATTTCTCGTAAGGAAAGTTGAAAAAATACCAATTACAAATGTTAGGTTATGTTTTAAGTAAACAACAAATCATACTATATGCGATTCTTGCCCACAAATTACACGGAATGACATACGAGGATATATTGAAAAATTCTTAGCCTACTATAGAACCAAACAAAATTTCAATGTCAAAATATTTTATTACTCAACATATTCTCCTCTTAATTGGATACATTTATTACAGCGAACCTGCAACGTCTCTAGACCTTTCAAAAAAATGTTTCTTCTTGCTCTGCAAACCAGACCTCCACAGCTTCTATTACCTCCTTGTTGGAAGAAAATGTACGACCTTTTAAACTTTTTTTCAGTTGAGGAAAGAGGTGATAGTCGGACGGAGCCAAATCGGGTGAATAAGGGGGTGTTCTAGTAATTCAAACCCTAAATCACGAATTTTTGCATGGCAACATGAGATTTGTGTGCAGGGGCGTTGTCCTGCAAAAACAAAACACCTTTGGATAGCTTTCCGCGTCTTTTCTCTTTAATATTTTCCGTAGAGTGGTCAGTAATGTCGAATAGTAATCTCCAGTTATTGTTCTACCCTTATCCAAAAATCAATCATGATTACTCCATGGCAATCCCAAAAAACTGAAGCAAGAACTTTTCCAGCAGATTTTTGGACACGAAACTTAGGTCTTGGAGAACCAGAGTGTCGCCATTCCATCGATTGTTGCTTTGTTTCTGGATCGTAGAAATGTACCCAAGTCTCATCCATAGTAACAATTCGGTTTAAGAAGTCTACATCGTTTTCAAATCGAGCACAGATCGAACGCGATGCTTCTACCCTTGCACGCTTTTGGTCAACATTCAAACATTTGGGGATCCATTTTGCAGCAATTTTTCTCATGTCCAAATTGACGTGAACCATATGATGAACGCGTTCGTATGAAATATTCAGTGCTTCAGATATCCGTTTTAGCCCAATTCGACGGTCTGATAAAATCATGTCATGAACTGCATCGATATTTTCGGGGACTGACACAGAAACTGGCCTTCCCGATCGGTCATCATCTTCAATGGAAAATTTACCTCTTTTGAAGCTTGCATTCCAATTTTTGACGGTCGCATACGAAGGACATTGATCACCAAGGGTATTAAGCATATCTTCGTAAATCTGCTTACCTCTTAACCCTTTTAAATACAGGTACTTGATGATGGCTCGATACTCCAATTTTTCGATTTTCACAATTTCGGTGGACATCTTTTTTCATTTAATTTATTGCGTGACTCTGGTTTACTTTTTTGACGTCAAACTTTACATTGACGCTTCTAATAAGTTATTGTTCGTTGCTATGGTAACGCAATATTTTGTTTATGCAAGGAACTGGTCTAAGCTAACTAGATATCAATACATCCTCGTACGTTTCTGAATTGCAGCTTACGCAAATCTTAAGGATATTATTGTTTACAGAAATCAATGAAGATATAAAAAACTATGTCACATCAATTATACTTTATTGCAATGGGGCATGGGTATCGTGATTTAGCGAAGCGGCTGTTTTACTTTTTTTTGACAGATGAGTACAAAAAAGTGCTAATTTACGGCCGCAAATGAGGAAGTCTTTAATTTGTAAAGAATAATTTTTTATTTGATTCTTAGTTTACGAGTAATGGAGTGAGAAACATAAAAATACGGAAAATTAATTAAATTGTTGCGGCCGCCAAACAAAGATACATGCGTTTAAAATTTGCATTTCCCATAAGAAGCAATGCTTTTATGGAAATAGTTAATTTTTTTTCGATCAAAGTGCTACAGAGAACATCATCAAATTTTTACTTTGCTTCAGCTATTTAATGCACTCAAAAATTTTGAATATCGCCTCTTTGCACAAGATAATTTTTGGACAACTTTTTTTGTAAGTTTACTTTTATAAAACCTATCGTTTTGGCCAGGTTTTAGCCTTTAGTCTTTAAATGTACTCTACTAGTAGTTTGCGAGATATTTAGAAAAAACTGATTTTCCTCCTCTTTGACACTACAAAAAATTTAGCAGGGGTCGCATAGTTGGGGATTTTTGACACAATGTATATAATGGCAATATCTTGTCGTACACAAAAATCCAGCCTTATCAGAACTTTTCCGAGGTTTCCTTATATTTTTGTCTAATTTGACTGAGCTAAGTGTGATAGTACCCCTAACTATCGTTCGTTTAAGGAATCGCTTAATAAAAGTTTAAGACTCACCTGCGAAACGTCACTTGCAAATTTTTATTAAAAATTAAATTTTAATTAAGGAAATACCTAATTGAGGTTATCGGTAGATACGAAAATAATTACTTACAAGGTAGCATGTTTATGAAAATATATTTTACAGATATTGGAATTTCGAAAAGGTTATTCTTTCGTAACCTTTTACTATCGTAAATTATTAATTCGTTTGTGTTATAGATAAGCTAATTGTTGCAAACACGTATACCCTCGTTCAAAATTGAACTGTTCAGTTTATTGTCGGCTCTCGTTAATAAATTTACGTGTGTAGTGTGTGCTCTAGAAAATTGGATTTTTGAGAACTGAATCAGTTAGAGCTTTCAGTATTTTTTAAATAAGTAATACTAATTTAGTATTTTTTTTGCAAGTAAATAAATGTCGATTGGTGTTTTAAAACGATTCGAAATAAAGTTTAATGTCAAATTCAACCTGAAACTTAAGATTAATTTATTGTTTTTTTTTTTAAATCAAAACCCTAGATGAGTTGTTTTGTTACGTGAAGTATTTATCAATCGTCAGAATGCTTAATAGAAATTGAAATTGGCTGGTATGAAAATATTTAATATTTCGTGTCAAAGTTCAGGAAAAGTTACTTCATAACAAAATGTGGTTATTTTATATAATGTTTTCATACAAAAACTTTAAATTCCGAAATTCATTAAAATCGTACGAGTTTTGAGAACCGGCCGCTGAACTTCGGAAATACCGTGTGTTTCACGGGAAAGTTGCCATAGGCATTTACTATGTTAAATTAAAAATTAACGTATATTTTTTTTTCGCACAATATAAATGTTGAATAAATAAAATAAAACAACTTGATGTGATAATAATGAATATTCAAAGCGTATTTTACTAAAAAAATAGTAAAATAAGTTATTTTTTGTGAAATTTATTTATAAAGCGAAAGGATTTTCAATTAATAGCGGTCTTTGTCGACGAATTGGTTAAGTTGTTTGTTAGTAACTTATTTACGCTTTCTAACAAGGGTTCGAACCCGATTGCAGTATTTTTTTTATTAACTTTATTATAATTAAAATACAATTTTGTAAAGGGAATATAACATTTTGAACAATAGATTAAACTTTGTCAAAATGTATTAATAATAACATCGATTACAATTTTATTATTAAAAAAAATGACGACAATCGGATTCGTATTAATTTTGAATTTAAGGGTGTAAGCGGCATGTTTACGATTTTTTTAAAGGGTAAATAACGATCAATTGAAAAAATGAAATTCATGCTTTTATTCTTTGAAATTTCCTCTTTAAGGGAGAATTTTTTTTGTCGAGATCTGATGAATTCATTAGCTGCTGCACTAGGTTCTTTAGGAGAACTACCGTCTGAGTTGTCGCGGGGCGGGAAATATTGCGGTCATACCATTGGGACTAGATCAACGAAATTTTTGTGGTTATTCTTTGATATATGACCCACCTGAGTACGTACTCTTTTTTGATTTGGTTAAAAAATAAAAATTTGGCGGCGTTTTGAAAAAAAAATTCGGTTTTTTCCCTAAAAATGGAGATAAACAGCTTTCACAAAAATCCATTTTTGATTCTTTTGAAAAACGTCTACGTACTCGGCTAGAAAACAAGGTTCTAAATTCGAAAAGCGCCGCTTACACCGGATGAGCCGTTTTTGAGATACAGCTCCCGCCAATTTTGAAAACATCGTTTCCAGATAATCGCCTTTAAAGTTTTGAGACCTAGTTTTTAACGATTTTGTCAACTAACCTCCAGTCAGCTATCCCGGGCCCATATAGCATCCCTTTCAGGTTCATCTCTAGATTCTGCCATGCTGGTTCTCCGGGCCTCTTTCGCGCCTTTCGTAAGCCGCGCCTCAGCGCGCTGGACCCGCTCTCTGTCGGCTTGGAACGTCTTCACACGAGTCCACTAATCGGTCCATAACTTCGGAACGATGTTACTTGCGAACTTGCGGTCAAGTCTACCCTAAAGTAGACATTCCAAAGTATTTATTAAGCAAAAAAATCGTTTTTTTTTAAATTTCTAGAGTGTACTATCCCCTTAATATAGAAAACACTTATGTCAACTTTTACGTGGGACACACGGTATAATTTTTGAGTAAATATAATCTAACAAGTTTAATTAGTCGAGAAAAAGAGTTAATTGAAGTATGTCTATGATACTAGATTATGATAATTAGTTTTTCGAATAGTCATTTGATGATCTTTAGTAGTGGCGGTGGACGAGGTATTGAGCAAAGATGTCCTTTAGAACAAGGAATTTTTATTCTTTTTAATATAATTACAAGTTTATTTTAACTAGGTACATATTTTTTCTATATAGAATATCTTCAAAGTTAAAAAGTTTACTCGATCACATACTACAATAGACTAGTAAGATGTACTGTAGTTTCAAAGTTTCCTATAAGTTTTGAAATTTGTAATGTTTAAAATGTCCAAAAACGCAAAATAGAGGCAAAAATAGTACACACATCCGCATCTTCATTCGCGACTTCGTATGTAACTTGAATTCCTACTGAAGTCAACTATTATGTAAAAACAAATTGAATTTAAATGTTGAAAAAAAAAACTTCTGCATTACTTGTAAAAATTTACCATAATAATATTTAAAATTCAAAAGTAGGTTGTTTAAAGTATTTTTTTAGTTATTTTGGTCGCCAATTTGTGAAAATTAAACTTGTTAATAGGACTCTTGTTCCATTAATTTAATCTGTCTATTGTCTGTGATAAATTACAAATTTCAAAGAAACAACTAATAACTAAACTAAAAACTAGTTGTAGACTCAATCTTATGAAATTTATTGACCATGACTCTGTTGTATAATTAATATAACTTTTCTCTAAATTTAATTGAAAAACGTAATCCCTGTAAATGTGATTAAATTTTTTTTTAGTTTAACTGGAAACAAGTCTGCAACTTTTTTTATTTATACTAAAATATTGTTCTTATTTATTTATCAAATTCGTCATATAAAAAGCGACCATTTGTCTTAAAGTCAGATTCTACAATTTTATTTCTTGGGTTTGAAATAAAAAAAAAACTTTAGCTAAAATTTGTATTCATGTCACTTTATTGTGGCTACAAATTTCAATGTACAATGTTGTTTCAAATAAATTCAAGGATTAAATGAGACTTGAGGACTTTTCGGGAATAAGTAGTTAACACTATTGTTTCTATTTTGCTATTTTATATGATTTGTGAAAAATATTTAAAATTCTGTTTAACGCGTAGGCAGGTCTTTGAAATTTGTTAATTTTTTTTTAGCAAAGTTTAAATTAGAATTTAAATCTAAGAAAACATTCATATTGTCAATTTTTAGGTTATATTTATATTACGTTTTAATGTGGAATTCAACCCCACCACGCGTTATTTTGGTGTACTTTTGTGTACACTGTAAAATAATAATTTCACGGCCTGCCCAGCTAAGCTTTTTATTTAAAGTTTAGCTACACTTTGTAAATTAGATTACAATTCCTTCATTTATCCGGCAGTTTTTAATTTTATGGAGACCCATCATTTATATTGTCATTTTCCCCCTTCATAATATCGTTTACGTTAGTATTTCAAAGAAAGATTTGAAGAATGGAGAAAAATTGTCTACTTTTGTTTTCTTTTTTCGTGTCTTAACTTAAACATTTTTTTGTTTATTTTTTGACAATAATCCGAAACTCGTCAACGAACGGTACAGTTTAAAAAAATCTAATATACTAATTTTCATAATATATTAGCTTTGCATTGGCATATTAAAAAAATGAAGATGTTACCACAGGCGATTTTTTGCCAATACCTTGAAAGTGGAAAACAATTTAAAAATCTACAGTAACATTTTTTTTATCAAAATGTCTTTTCTATGTATTGGTAAAATAAAAAAAATTGCTCGGTGAGAATTTTATTGTCTATCCCTTAGAGAATCAAAAACAATAGGATTTTTTGAAATACTTTGTTTAATGAAACTGTCAAAATTTATCGAGAGAACACAAACACTAAATAAAATTTTTCTTAAATTTGTTATGTCTTCAATTTTTTGATTGATGGCCCTACCGTCGATTTAACCCATTCTTTTTATTATTTGTGCAATTGACTATACATACTTAGTCATTGTCGCAGATATCACAGTAACTTCGGAAAACAAACTCCAATTCAACTACGATGCAATGTCAACGAGTCATGAAGCAACTAAACAATTCGGATTAAATCGACAGTAG
This sequence comes from Abscondita cerata, assembly GCA_030710515.1. Lineage (NCBI taxonomy): Eukaryota > Metazoa > Arthropoda > Insecta > Coleoptera > Lampyridae > Abscondita > Abscondita cerata. The sequence goes on along the minus strand of JALBCR010003874.1, from coordinate 82,363 downwards.
AACCACATGTCGGGACAATTTTTTGAACTTTTCAACGCTACTGGGGTTCTTATTGAAAATGCCAAAAATGCATCAAGAATTTCTAAAATATTTTTAATAATATTTTTTACAGTTTACTTCCAAAACGTTTAAATGATAAAATATTTTTTTTCTTAAATGGAATCAGATAAGATTGAAGTTTTTACCAACTGATTGTCCTCAAAAATGCAGTATAGGATCGGGAAAACGAGTTTGCTCAAATCAACTGTCTTGTTGAATAGATATCTACGCTTGAATCAATTACTCTCTTATTAAATAAGTGTTCATTAATGTCTTAGTTGACAGTATAACAGCCACTTCATATAAATTGGCAATGATTAAAAAAAATTACTAAACTTAACTGTCATAATAAATAAACATGAAAATTACGCAAGTTAAATAAATTTGAAAATTAAACAATGATTTAAATATGTAACTAACAAATTTCATTTGTTATTGCTTCTTCAAGTGTGTGTAAAGAATTATTTAATACATTATTCTTAAGACGGCCGAATAAATAGAAATCTAACGGTGTTAAATTTGGAGATCTTTCATAGCTCTTGCTGTATCGGCTGGGTTGATGCATTATCTTGTTAAAAGAAACCATGTCTTAATTCATCATCAAGAGCTTGCGCTAAAAATTCTTGCAAATTGATTAGATATCTCTCAGCCGTTATAGTTTCTTGAAAAAATACAGGACTTATTATGAGTCTTCTAGGAAATAGCAACCCAAACTTCGATTTTTTGAGGAACGGAACTTCAAGGATTTTTAGCTCCCAAATTCATCTGTATAAAATGTTAAATTGAAGAGATCATTAAACCACTCGCAACATCTAAACCTGCGATTAAAATCGAGATGTAGTAATTGTTGTATCAGGTGTCCAGGTAAGCGACTGTATCTCGGAAACCGGTAAGCGAAATGACTCGAGGTAAAAAAATTTATAATAAAAATGGTCAAGAGTAAATGCTTTAAATTATTTTGAAGTTCTTAAAATTGCCGCTAGAGGGCGTATTAGTCACGTCAAATGAAAAAACACGATTTTCTCTATAACTTGGATAGGTAAGCTATACCGAAAATACCTAAACTCAAATCTCACGTTCGTTGTGAACAACGTTATTTGTATCTCTTCAAATAAAGTGGTGGAGGAAAAATAAATATCGATTAAAAAAAAATGTAATATCTTGGAAACGGCTTAACATAAAAAGCCAAAATGCTGTACACCAAAATACCATTATTCCAAAAACTCCACTGAATTTACAGCTAATGCCAAACAATTCCACAGCAATGCCATACAATTCTACCCAATGCCAATTAAAATGCCAAATAATCTCAAAAATAGATAAAAATTCCACAAAATTACAAAAAATGCCACAAAATTTAAGGACGTAAATTTTGCTCAAAAATTGGGAAAATCAATATTCAAGATAAGTCATATGTGGGGTGTTTAGTTGTGTAATATAAGAGTAAGAATATAAGCCGTAATGTGGGCTATAAAACTACTGTGGCATACATTCGTACCCCTGCGTCCTTGTACAGCGCCATGGATTACTTTTCCTTGATGATAGTACAAAATTGAAAATTAACCCACTCGCGGCCATTTTTCCTTTAATCAATAACCACATGTAGCGAGCGATCAAATGAATGTCTTAATTAAAGGAAGCGTAGGAATTGCCGAGTCAAGTCTAGTTTGTTTTTTTTTATTTTATGTTGTTCTGCTCTGTTGTCTTTTTATTACTATTTTTTGGTCATGTCTGTTCTTGATTTGGATTGTTCCTAAGCCGCATAAAATTTAAAAAAAAAGCTAGAAACGTCAAATCTAAAACACAATGTTAGTTTAAAATTTGTCGTGCCGCGACAATTCCAACGCCTACTCCAATAACAAATTCGTTAGATCTCTCGTTATATTAACAGGTGCACGTTACCGCACAGAAGTTTCTAGGTACAAAAATAACCATTTTAGAATTATTAGTATACTACATGCGAGGTGGAAAATGTTTCATTTCATCCGAGGGCTCATTATATCCGACCGACAGCCAAAGCCTGGAGGTCGGATAAAGCGCGAGGATGAAATGAAATTTCTACCCAGGTATGTATACTATTTTATTCACAATTACATTTTTTAAGTGAAATAATATAAACTGAAACAACAATATAAGTACTCTTTAAAGATAAAAAACAGTTATATTACTTGCATTCTACAGTAATTTAGGTAATTACTTTGTTGGAAATTTATTAACACAACAACAATAGAGAAATTTAATCGACATTTAAAATTATTGTATAGTTGATTAGTATCAATCACAATCAGTATCAATTTGTTACAAAACTAATGCTTTGATCAAGTTCACTTAGAAAAACAAAAAACAAATTCCGTTTAGCTTGAAATTCACTAATCATTGTGTATAAAATTCGAAAACTAAAAATGGGCAACATATTCAATGTTACGAACAACATTGGATATCAATGAAAATATAGATATCTCGAAATTTTTTAAACTAATAGCATATTTGAAAAAACAAAATGTTGGTTAAAAACCAAAAAAATCAAGTACGTTTTCTAGAATTGAAATCAATAGGTTTTGAAAGACGCACCATTAGACTTTCTTCCACAAAAAGTAAGTAGTTTGGAACCTCTTCGGAATGGATATGTATCCAGAGAACCTATAACTAAACTTAAAATAACCTAACTTAAGTGTGCAATCTAAAAACTAAACTTATACTAACCTTCGGGTACACATTCCGAAGAAGTTCCTTAGTTTATTATTTATCGAAGTGACAAATAATTTTATTTTACAATTTCCAGGTGGCTTTGATATTGGGTACTTCAGGAGCTTGTCGAAGTGACAAGCTTTTTAAAATGACCATTGGCGACATAAATTTTCTGGAAGATAGAGTCACTGTTTCAATTCCAGATTCGAAGACACACCATTCACGAGCATTTATGGTCTCTAATCCAGAATGGATAAACATATTAAAACAATATATAAATATGCGTGGAAGCATTGAAAAAACAAGTTATTTATGCAAGTTCGATATAACAAAATTACAAAACAGCCTTTTGGGCATAACACAATTGCATCATTTTCAAAAAAAAATTGCAACATATTTGAAATTAAAAGAACCAGCAACATTTACCGGACACTGCTTTCGACGAACTGCAGCTACATTACTAGCTGATAATGGTGGTGATATTCTGCAGTTAAAACGGTTAGGCGGTTGGAAGTCCAGTGCGGTGGCAGTCATATGTGGACAATTCGTTAGAAGGCCAAAAAAGTTGCCGTTATGTTGTCCAACACAACTCATGACAACGGGCCAAGTAGCTCTAATAAATAATAAACAAGGAATATCCTTTGTTATTAATGCATCCGGTAATTCTAACGTAACCATAAATGTTAGAAATGAACCCTCGAATGGATCTAATTGAAAATACTTTAAGATACTTTTTTTATTATTATACATTTTCTTACTTATTAAATAGGATTGTTTCTTTGTATTATTTCTCCCCGTTGCATTTTCTGGTTATACACATACATCCAGTTGCCAAAACCGTTTCATGTGGTTTCTTTAAGTTGGTGCAAAAAACGTATGGATTTGTTTCTAATAGCATGACCCTGTATTATTTCGAGCAACACCGACTTGTACTGTTAATGAAACGAAACATCAACGTTCCTTTCCTACACATGCTTCGACCTACAAAATTGAAAACAATTATACACTTTTAGGTTATGAAATAATATAAACTGAAAACAGCGACTCTACAATATAAGTACTTTTTAAAGGTAAAAAACAGTTATAATACTTGCGTTCTACAATAATTTAGGTAAATCCTTTGTCGGAAATTTATTAACATAACCAACGATCGACAGAAATTTCTGACAGACTAAATTAATATTGGCAACACTGAAACTTGTTCCTTTTTATTACTTTCTCTCTCTTTTATCTTGGGTTGAAAGTGAACAGCTGTTTACTTTCAACCCGTGGGAAAGTCAATTGCAGTTAATAACCGCAAACTTTCAAACCTTTTGAAAGTTTGCAATTCACACATTACAATAGTGATTGTGAATAAATTAAATTACTCACCTATTCTCTAACAAAAATATAAGCTATAGAAATCTGTATTCTGTAAGTCTATAATTGCAAACACCAATCAGATTCAACAAATTCCCAAAATAACACTATCTCCTGCAGAATAAGGGGTTAGTTTAAAAACATTTCCTATTGGGTACGCTTCGATATAGATAAAATGCTATCCGAAGTAATACATACCTCACTTTTTTTATAAACAAGTTGGCATCCGATTGGTTGCAAATAAAACAAATTATTTTATATGTACAACTTATATTTATTAGTGGATGTTAGATACATTATTCCTCTTTAAAGTAAACGGTGCATTTCCCACTAAGTATTTCCACATCCGCGATGTCATCGCTTTTTGTACTTATTTTCACCTAAAGATTGTACAATTTGTCCAATAAACCATTGTTATTCATATGCAACTGCGTAATATTTATTTAAATTGACAATGATCGATGGATGAAGTACATCTCTTTCTCTGTTTCGTCTTAAATCGTCGTCTGTTGATTCACTTTTAGATTCACAATTGGATTCTAAAGAGGGTAAAATTTTGACACGTTTTGAGATTTCGTGGTATTGAGTAATTTTTTATTTTTTTAGGAAAAAAACTTTTCAATCCGTCTGGGCTAATTTGACCTTTACCTTTGTTTAACATCCAAATAAAGGTAGATTTTTTAAAGATAACTGTCTCATAAGTTATTTTAAATTTCAAATTTGAAGAAAGGTCAACGTTCTTATTTGAGTATTCTTTAAATTTAAGGTCGGATTCAAATATTTCTTCATTTTGTTACAAAAAATATTATCTACTTTTAACATTCTTCTCAACGTAAGTCAATCCTTAGACTCATTGGTTTCTTGTTTAAAATTCACAGTATCTTCTTCATCACATACTTCGTCGTTTATTTCAGTCTTGGTTTCACGTCTCAGTATCGTTGTATGAGGTAGAAGGTAAATCTAAGTTATTTAAAGCTTCTTTATCATCTTGGATCACATCTATTTGTGTCTCTTCATTAATATCGTCTATGTTTAAAGAAAAATTGTCCGGTATACATGTTTTTCCCGCTCTCTTGACTTCTTTTGGAAATATAAATTCATATTTCAAATCATTACAAATCCGATTGTATTCGATTCTATAAATAAACATTCATTAATGCTAAAATTGATCACTGTCGAATAAGTTGACGTCAGAGAACGAGCAGCTCTAAATATCTGTTCACATGTTGATTTTGATTCTTAAAAAAGTTTTGTATGAGGTCCACATATTTTCGATATCCACTGATGATTTGGAATATTTGAGGATTTTTAGCAAGTTTGTTTGTAGCGAAATTTTCTCTTGCATCGTTGTCTATATTAGTTATTGACTCTTTTATATATGTCATTCGTATCCAACAATAAGTTCTTTAGACATACTGGGATTTTAATATTGAGAGATTCCTTGATGGTCCGAAAACATTCGTAATTGAAGTCATCCATATTTAGTCAAAATGAAATTTGAATCAAAATTAAAAATGGATGTGTGAAGATATGTAGTATACGATTCCAAAAACATTCATCAGATTGGGCCACAAAAAAAATGTAAGTACCTAGGTCCCCTAGGGTGTCTCAAATTTGTAAAATTCTTGTTCAGAAATTGGTAGAACTGGTTGAGAGAAGCAAGAATTTAGCAAAAAAATTTAAAATAGATAATTTTGTTTATTATTTTTTTGAAATTTTAGAGTACGTTCGTCAAATCAGTGACATGGCATTTCGTCTCCCCAACATGAGAATGCTTTAAGTTAACAAAATTGATTGAGAAAAAAAATTAAATTAAGTATTACACCAATTTTAAATAAATAGGTGGAGAAAAAAAATTTAATTTTTCCGAACAAGAATTCCGTGAATTTTGGAACATCCTGTATAACAAACGTGTTAGTGATTATTGAGGCTATAAAGTATTAATCGTAAAACTTGAAAAAACATCACAAACTTCTACAGACTTATATCTTAATATAGATTCCTTAAAGTGGAGGAATCCACTTTAAGGAATCTATATTAAGATATAAGTTTGTAATCACAAACTTCCATTTGAAAAGCCTCTGTTTTAATACCAAGTAAGGGATGTTCATGGGTTTTGATGAAACCAATTTTGCATCACAGGATACCAACCCGAATAACGCCGTTATTCCTTTGCAACGCAACAGACCAATTTTTGTTCAACAGTCATAAACTTTGAGGGCAGAATTATTGGTCACAGTAGAGTTGATGTCAAGAATCTCGAATAGGGAAAAAGGGCAAGGTGAATAATATGTCAATTTAACTACCAAATTTTTTTACGGTCATATAACCATGGTCTACGCCTCGCAGAATACTATTAAGATTAAAAATTAGTCGAGTGACCTTTCATTTGAAAGATCTTTAAATTCACTTTGAAATAGAGTGTCTAAGTCATTTTTTTGTTTATTTATTAACATTTTCGCATTTCTACATATCGAATATGAGATTTTTGCCTATTTGGGTTTTTTGAAAACTGATGGCTTGGTTTCAAAATAAACTACACAAAATGAGGGCGACCTATCTATTTTTCTCACTTTCAATATAACGCAAGGGTGTTCTGTGGGGGATTATTTGTTGTGAAAAAGTATGTATCTATCAGCAATTTTATACGGCTGGTCTTGTCGTTGCGGCGGAGAAACCTTTTCGTTCGGCAGACAACCGTGATTCCTCAAAAAAGCGATAATGTCATTATAGTCAGGAGCCTCTCAAATGGGTCAAAACAAACTGCCAGGTCATTCGCGAATGTTAACCACGACACATTTTATGAATAAAATATTTTTAAAAGGGAAAGGACTCTATTCGTTCTATTAGTCCCGGATTGGCCGGTCTGGATACATTTTAACCTTACTTTTTTAACAACTGCCACAACAGTACTTATTATAGTTGTCGATAGGCCTTTGTAAGATACAATTCACTTTAATTAACTTGATAATATCATTTTCTTTTGTAATTAAGTAGTACGCAAACGCTGCAATGACAAAGAAGTACGTACAGTTCAGGCATATTTTGTGATGACGTAAAATGCCAACTACAATTTCATTGAATGGCATCCAATTTCACGCAATGCCACAAAATGCCAGACAATGCGGAAAATGCCACTAAATTTGCTGGTAATGCCATGCAATGCCAAAGGCTTGTACATCAAATGCCACCAGCGAGTTACCCCTCGTAAAAAGCCAAACTTAGTTTTGTTTAAAAGGATTTTTCTGGTTTTATCAGATGCGTTAGAAGGAATCTACTTGTCGTTCTCACCAAGCTCGCTAGATGGCGCATTAAAATATACATATTAGCGTAAAAGTGCTATTTTCACCTCTAGAAGTGAAAGTTGCTTTCTTTTTTGAAGTGTTACATAGAATTAATGGAAATCTATATTATCGACTTATACATCGTGTTCCAGGATTGATGTTACAAGAGGTGTGTGGAATTAAATATCTTTGAATCTCAATTTGATATTTTGTAATTAAACCTTGCTTGGTTTGAAATTTATTTTTACGATATTTCGAGGTTGTACAATCACGTAGATCTTGACAGTTGAGCCAGATTTCATTAGCGTTTTAGGTAAAGTACCTTTCTCGTTTACAATATGCTGAAATATTTCTAAAAAAAGTTGTTCAGAATGACACTCTACGGTTTTATACAAAATTTCGGGACGATCTACACACTTTGATTAAATCGTTATAGAGGGTGGCCCATTTGTGCCGAGGAAGGTGGATATCTCGGTAAATATTGGAGTTAGAAAAAAACTTTCGCAATGAAAGTTCTGCAAATTAATGAGCTGCACATTATAAAATTAATTTCGTTTATACAGGGTGTTCCATAAAAGTGCGGCATACCAAAGTTATGTTTTTTAAACAGAACCACCCATTTTTTATTACAAAAGGAACCCATCCTTGGGAAATTTTAATGTGACTTTATGCATTATACACAGTGTCTAAAATAGAGGGTTTTCGCATTATTTCACTTTTTCCGGAAAAATTGACGTTTCCGAAAAATTAAATAACTCAGTTATCTTGGAATTTATCCAACTGCGATTTTGCAGTTTAATATGCATTACATGTGCTAACCACAGCTTAGTTGTTCACCTTTCCAACCTCGCTGGGTTTTAAATAATCAGTTATTTAAATTGAACTCCCTAATTCATGGATAACTTGATTATTTCAAATGGCACTAGGTAATTTTTATGTGCCGTTGAACGTAGAATATCATAAGCTTTCTATTGATGAGATTGTAAGTATCTAACTCTTACTTAAAAATCCACAAAAATCCTTAAGAGTTAGATACCTACAACCTTATCATTAGAAAGCTTTTAAATCCCAGTTCAACAACACGTAAAAATTAGGTGGTGCCATTTGAAAAAATCAGTTATCCATGAATTTAGGGAGTTCAATTGAAATAATTGATTACTCAAAACAGCAAGATTAGAAAGGTGAACAACTAGCTTTAGTTAGTCGTAATGCATATTAAAAGCTACGAAATCGCAATTGATTAAAATCCAGGATAACTGAGTTATTTAATTTTTTCGAAATGTCAATTTTTCCGGAAAAAGGTCAATAATTCAAAAACCCTCGATTTTAGGTACTATGAATAATGCACAAAGTTACATCAAAATTTCTCAAGATATCCAAATTTGTAATAAAAAATGGGTGGTTCTATTTAAAAAAAACATAACTTTGATACGTCACTTTTTATAGCACACCCTGTATAAACAAAAATAATTTTAAAATGTGGATCTCATTGATTTGCACAACTTTCATTGCGAAAGTTTTTTTCTAACCCCAATATTTTCCGAGATACCCACCTTCCTCGCACTAATGGGCCATCCTGTATATTAGATTCAAGGAAATAAAATTATTTATTTGCAAATGTAATAATTAAAAATTTTTAAGAATTAACAATAAATAGCACAAAATTATATTGTAATAAAAATGATTAATTGTTCATGTGGGTATGGCTACGTGAAGGCAGTCATACCTATTTGTTTTTGTTAATAAATTTTTAAAAATACTAGCACAAAACTTTTAATTATTAGCAATAAAAATTATACCGTGATAAAAATGTTAAATTGATGAAGAGGATATGACCACGTGGTTAGTTGAAGTTGGCCGCACCCATTTGTTTTTGTTAATAACTTTTTAAATATACTAGCACAAAATTATTAATTATCAGCAATAAATAGTACACAATTAGCACAAAATTTTTAGATAAAATATTTTTAAATTTGTCAAATGGGTACCGCCAACTTCACGGACCTACATAATAATAGTACAAATTTCCGAATGTTGTGATTGTGTTATGATGAAAAGTATCCAATACCAACACTCATTTGTTGAGTTTAGATACAACTATATGCTGGTAGAATGTGTTATTTGTAATATTAATAATATTAAACTAGTTAAATTGTTATTTATCAATTCCCAAACAGTTAATACGTAAATTCTAAGCAATATATTTGAAATTTCCCAAATTTTGATTTAAATCCGCCTATTTTAAAAATTTAATTTCAGAGCATCGCATTACCAATTGCAAACGTAAAAAATGTATTTGAAAAAATATATTTCCGTAATTTTATGAATAAGCTAAGAATGTCCTTCTTTAACTTGCCCCTTTGGTTTGATATATTAATCAGAAAAATTAACCAAATTGTCTTGATAATAAAGAAACTGAATATATTTTATCAAAATTTGATCAATGGAAGTATAAAATAAGTTATTTCAAAAATCGCTCATCCGATTTTAATGACGTTTTTTTTTTAATTCCGAAGGTTCCATTAAGTTTGGGCCATGGTTTGGTCAACTGAAATTCCACTTTTTTAGTTTTTTTTTAATATTTATTTATTTAATGTCCTCTACAACTTTTAAATTAAATTGTTTTAATTATAAAATATATTTATGTCAGCCAATACTTTTATTTTTAAAATTGTAACCGGTTTTGACTTTATAATAACATCAAAGTCATTACAATTACAATTTTAAAAAATAAAAGTGTTGGCTGACATACATATATTTTATAATTAATAAACACCAATACATTAAATGGATCCATCATTCGTTTATAAAATAAATTGTTTTAAGTTATTATCAGTTTCAAGTCATTTTGAAAATTTATAACTTTTTTGGTTTCCCTGCTGCTTTTATTTATTGCTATTAAAGTACAAATGTACGTTAACATGGAACAATAATGCTTAAGCTGTCCATTCCCATAAAAACGAAAATAGAGTGAAAATTGCACGTATACGTAAAACATATTTTTTTTCAAAATTGAAATGATTTGACGTTACCTTCATTATACTTGGATATGCACTGGGTACAATCCCGTACATTTTTAAAGTTATAAGCTTTTCGAAACCGATAGTAAACCATATCTTTGTTTAAACAATATTTGTATACGTACCATAAGTAATTACCGAGATCTTTGCTCTAAAGTTTTCATTTTTTGAATGAATAGAATCTGCAGTAAATTCTTCGATTTCTGCAAATAAAAGGTAAATTTTTTTCTTTTTATAAAAAATACAATTAATTTCTGTTAGAAGTGTTAATTAGAATTATTTGTTTCCTAATTTTTGGAAAAAAAATTTACTAATAAAAATGAAATCATTGTAATAGTTGTAAATATACAGGGTGATTTGCACAACCCGTTGTGTCAATATCTCTGCATAATTATAATTGTAACTATTTTGTTAACTAATATAAGAATTTTAAAATACACATTAGTTGGTAATGTTGAAATGTCTCTTTACTTTAATTCTAAAACACATCACTTTACTATTAAATCTTAAAATACCTCTTCAGAAATAGTAGTAAACAAATAACACTAGAAAAACACTTTGCGTACAAAACATATTGTAAATGTGAGGGAATTTTAGAGTTGTACATTATTTTTAGTATTGAAGTGATGGAAATCTTTGAAATTTTCAAACATAACGGTGTGCTTTGCTTACATTTATATTGTGTAACGAAGAAACCTACATTTCGTAAAGCTAAATTATCTGAATTACGAGGATCTCATTTTATTCCAATTCACGACATTGATATAATTTAGAAGTTTACATAAATCTTTGTGTTTTATTTACGTTCACACTTCAGGTTTTGCCCCTGTACACACTAGTAATTAATATTCAGGAAGAAAGTTAATTTTATACAATTTATTGCGAAGACATTTGCCAACGCGTAAGATAAATTACATTTTACGCACCTTTTGAATAAAAATTATGCTGGACTTATTACTTTGGAACATTTTTATACGTTTTAAGGTTGTATCTGTTGGTGGATGATAATTTATTTATCATTTATTATTTTTACGTTTTACTTAATTTACAATATCATATTTAAAATAACTAACACGTACTTATGTTTACATCATGCTCTCTTTCAAGTTAAGATAATGAATGACTGAATTCATTACAGATAAAAGTTTGTTTAATATTTTACATGATTTTACTTTATTTATGATTGAGTGAGATTATGTAAAAATTGAAATATAAAAAACGAAAATTCTTGTATAATTAAGTCAATGTAGTTTTATAGGATATTGGAAAACGATTAATTAGGCAGTACAAGTTAGTTGGTGTATGTGGAATGATTCTACCCTCTTTGTATTATCTGTTAATGTTTTTTATATTTCCATAATGTATTTAATGTCTCGAATAACATTTACGCCGCTTTTATCTCAACGAAATGTATTTCGTTCGATTTCGTAGACTAGTTATATAATGTATTGTTTTTATTATCATCTAATGGCGTTTATTGAGATTGTTATAAGTTAATATCTTACCATGTCAACGTGTACCTAAGCCAAATTATATTTTTATTTTATTGGCAAAGTGACAAATTAACTTATTTTCTCAAAAATTAACAATCGGCGATGATTACTAGTACTACTGTATTACGGCGTAAATTTATGCTAACAATTAAGTTTCGTGTGCCAATTTCCGAAAAAACGTAATAACATAAATAAAATCAGCTTTTGGAATACGAATAATAATAACATTCTTTTATTTAGACATATGCGATTAATTACGTTACGGAAGGAATTTAAGTAGGTACATACTTACTTGTTATTTTTAAAACGTTACTAAATACGTTTTTTTTTAGTTAAAATTTATAGTCTCAAAAACTTTGTATTGGCAAAAGAACAATCATTTATTGGTCTAATTTAAAAAATTTAACTCAGCGAAGGCGTATTTTGTAATTTTACGATTTCTTAATTTACAATTTTATTACATATTTGTCTAATAAAGTTGCATGAAAAGTTAAACATAAACTAAGCAAATAAGTTTCTCATTAATGTTTTGAAATAGTAGGTAAATTTAGGGACTGGACGCCCAATTATTCCAAGTCGTTATTTCTTGGTATAATGCTTGTCCGGGACAAAGAGTGTCTCGCACTTGCCTATGACCAAGTAATTTATAGCCGCTCCTAATTTGGCCAGATTCTTCACCGCATAGTATCAGAAGTTTTAACGCATTTAACGCCGCTACATTAGGAGCAGAATCTGAAAATTTACTTATTAAACTGATTAACTCGCGATTATAATACATACTTGAGAAATCACCAATGATGCAAATACCGATGCTTTTGTCGTTGTAATTAGGTGCGTGCGCTCCACTTTTTCCCCATCCTCGACCTTCGTAAACATTGCCATCTTCTCCAATCTAATAATAATTGTATTAGTTTTACAAAATCACGTAATAAAAAATATGTACACGGTTTTTTGTAATATCAGTAATAGGAAATTTTATAAGATGGCTGCGTTCTACTTTAGCGAAAAAATCTACTGTAAAAGCTTATGAGACGGAGGTTTATAAATTTTGCACGCTTATTGGATATTGTAGTGGTCGCTTGTCAGCTAAGGTATACTGTTAAGTACCATTTGCGAAGTGAAAAAGCAGAAAAGCTTTTGTGGTTGTTACGTATGTGCTTTTATTTTACATCAAAGTGCTTACATTAAGCTTTAAAATTTCTATATTTAAGAAGTTTTTTGTGTTTCATATTTCTGTTTCCTAATGTCTTATTAATAGAAACTTTCTATTATATTGCATTTATGAAGAAAATGGTTTGCTGGAATTTCAAGATAAATTAAATAAATTATACAATAGTAATAGCGATCTGACTATTACCCATTTACCTTTTATTTGCATTAAAGTTAGCTGATTCGGTAGGGATAAATGAAATAACTAATTGATTTTTTTGTTCTATTGACTAATTATTAAGGAATACATTTTTCAAAAACAATTTCTATATCATGTCAATTCAAGAAAATGAAAAGTCTGATGTAAACAACATGTGAATGGATTACACTTAAGAATCATATTGTATTCAGTGTTTACTTTGCACGATTGTTTTTGTAATTTGTTATCAATTTAAATTAACAAATTCACTTAAAAATGTGTGAGCAAACAATTATTTAATAAAAATTGAATTTGTCTTTTTTATACTTTTTGAATGAAAACTCTGATGTAAACAAAATGTGAATGGACTATACATAATCATATTGTCGTCAAGCAAGCTGGCTAAGTATTATTTAATTAATAAATTCACTTAAAGATGTATAGGAGGACACAATTATTTAAAAAAAATTGTACAGCCGCTCAATTCATATTGTTAATACACCTATATGTGCGTGGAGGTATGCGCAAACAACATCAACCCTAAACGTCGAAGTGCGGACAGTCGAGTGGAGTTTCTGTATAGTTTATGTTTCTGTGCCCAAACATCGCCAAAGTTTTGTTTTTTATGTTATGTTAGAGTAGTAGATGCGATTCACTCTAACAAATAACGACACTTTAAACACGATTAAATTAAAAACAAAACCAGAATTTGTAGTAATGGAAAATATGCTTAAAGAAATTAACTTAAATTTGAACAAATTACATTCGTTGCAGGAGCGAGTGCCTAGTACTACGTACAGAAAATGCTTTGATCTAGGAATAAAATGGAAAACTTAAGTCGTTAATAGTAGATGAAGAACATCGGGTGCAAATGCGGAAAAAAGAAAAGCAAAAAAATTTTGTAAAGGAAATTTAACTAGAAGAAAAACGCATCAAACTAGAAATTAATGAAAAAAAACTTGGGATTTATAACCCATTATAGGAGTAAATGTGAATATCCAAGAAGAATTTACAGATGGACCAGTGTTGTATTTTTCCGTTACGGCTTGATTTTGAAGGAATTAATGACCAGCTTAGATTAGAAGTAAAGACAATTTGGGAAGTACTTGCATGTCAAAGAAAAATGACGAAAAGGGACGGAAAAAGAAAGGAAAAATTCCTAAACGTTCGCAAGTGAGTGAAAGAAGAAAACCATAGATGACAAGCGCTAGGGAAAGGTTAAGAAATAAGGAAACGTTATCAAAAAAACAAGATAGTAAAAACAGAGTCGTAGGTCATAGGTAGTTGGTACATTATACGAGGATATATTGAAAAATTCTTAGCCTACTATAGAACCAAACAAAATTTCAATGTCAAAATATTTTATTACTCAACATATTCTCCTCTTAATTGGATACATTTATTACAGCGAACCTGCAACGTCTCTAGACCTTTAAAAAAAATGTTTCTTCTTGCTCTGCAAACCAGACCTCCACAGCTTCTATTACCTCCTTGTTGGAAGAAAATGTACGACCTTTTAAACTTTTTTTTCAGTTGAGGAAAGAGGTGATAGTCGGACGGAGCCAAATCGGGTGAATAAGGGGGGTGTTCTAGTAATTAAAACCCTAAATCACGAATTTTTTGCATGGCAACATGAGATTTGTGTGCAGGGGCGTTGTCCTGCAAAAACAATACACATTTGGATAGTTTTCCGCGTCTTTTCTCTTTAATATTCTTCCGTAGAGTGGTCAGTAATGTCGAATAGTAATCTCCAGTTATTGTTCTACCCTTATCCAAAAATCAATCATGATTACTCCATGGCAATCCCAAAAATCTGAAGCAAGAACTTTTCCAGCAGATTTTTGGACACGAAACTCTTAGGTCTTGGAGAACCAGAGTGTCGCCATTCCATCGATTGTTGCTTTGTTTCTGGATCGTAGAAATGTACCCAAGTCTCATCCATAGTAGCAAATCTTTTAAGAAGTCTACATCGTTTTCAAATCGAGCACAGATCGAACGCGATGCTTCTACCCTTGACGCTTTTGGTCAACATTCAAACATTTGGGGATCCATTTTGCTACAATTTTTCTCATGTCCAAATTGACGTGAACCATATGATGAACGCTTTCGTATGAAATATTCAGTGCTTCAGATATCCGTTTTAGCCCAATTCGACGGTCTGATAAAATCATGTCATGAACTGCATCGATATTTTCGGGGACTGACACAGAAACTGGCCTTCCCGATCGGTTATCATCTTCAATGGAAAATTTACCTCTTTTGAAGCTTGCATTCCAATTTTTGACGGTTACATACGAAGGACATTGATCACCAAGGGTATTAAGCATATCTTCGTAAATCTGCTTACCTCTTAACCCTTTTAAATACAGGTATTTGATGATGGCTCGATACTCCAATTTTTTCGATTTTCACAATTTCGGTGGACATCTTTTTTCATTTAATTTATTGCGTGGTTTACTTTTTTGACGTCAAACTTTACACTGACACTTCTAATAGGTTATTGTTTGTTGCTATGGTAACCCAATATTTTGTTTATGCAAGTAACTGGTCTAGTCTAACTAAAAAGCAAGAAAACTATTGCAATAAAGAAAAGGAGGAAGGTGACTGAGAAGAAAATCAAATCTTTAAACTAGAAAGACTGAGGAGAATGAGGAAATTACCAAAAGTATAGGACAAAGATCCTAAAACACTGTCTGTGGTACTTCTAACTCTAATAGTATTGAATGATGATGACGAGGGTTTCCGAATGCGGTCGCTCTCTCTAAAATATTTAAAACCTTGTAACACTTTCGGTTATACCGGAAATAGAACTTAACTTTGTTATTTTAAATTGAACTATGTATTTTTTCTCAAACTTTTGGATTATTCGCTTAATTTGCTACATTTTAGGTCTAAGTTATGTTTACTTCGTTACTATGTTTACTAAGATATTACAACTTTTATGAAAAAATGGCCACTTACAAGAATTTCTTAGAAAAATCATAACTTCTAAACTACTACTAATAAAAAAATTTAAAAAATACCCAATAATACTCTTTAAATTGAATGGTTGCAAATTTATTTATGTAACTCTATCAGAAATGGCACAAAAGATTTGTGAAGTTGAGGAACTTCATTTTTTCAAATTGAACCCTCTTTTTTTTACGAATATCGCTAAAGAATTAAATTTGGAACATTTTTTTAAATGATCTATGTGTCTATCATTTACTGTTTTTAAATAAAACCTACTTTTTATCTAAAATATTGGATTTATTAAAATTAATAAAATAATTAGTAGGCTTTGATGCCCTTTGCTAGGATAGTAAGACAAATATAATTGTTTCTATTTATGTTTCTCATTGAGCTCGGCATTTTAATAAAAATGTCTTATACAGGGTCACATTAATTTGAATTGAGTTTTTAAATATTAGGCAACTTACAATGCATATTCAAAACAGCGCTTTTCCTTATCAAATTCAATTTAAATTTTGGTAACTTTTGGTTTTAAAAAAAGGAAGGCGTGCGGGCCCCAATTATTTCAAGTAATCATTGAATAAATCGTTAATAAAAATTATTATATTATTATATCGACTTAAAGAATCATTGTATTCTTTAATTGAAAAGTATTTTAAGTCGAGTACAGATTACAATCTAAGAAAAAGGCAAATGTGGTACGTAGTCAATGCTGCCCTTTTCATGCTCCTACGATGATTGTATTTCAGCCTTTTTTTTTATTGTGGATTATTTAAATTTCTTTAAGCTGATCTTGAGGAGCCGCAGAATACTGTTTGATGGTTTTCACTTGAGAGCCGCAAGTCTGGGTCACCAATTAAACATTCCGGGGCTCAAGGACCTTTACACGACTCGTGGTTTTACAGACATTGCCAGGATCTGCACACGATTTAAAGAGACTACAAAGGTCACAAAATATTCAAAAACGATAACTTACGTGAGTTAAAATTGATGTTTATAATTTCATTTTGCTCCTCTGGGTACGCCAGGATATATTTGCGTCGTGATGACTTCTTTGTACGTATAGTAATTACCAAGAAAATTTTAATTTTATTATTACTATTTTTAATTACTGTAATTGGGACTTGTACATACTTACATATTGATATTTTTAATCGTAATTACAGCGGGAACAATTTTTAATTGATGGGTCACGCTCGTTTATATGATTTATTTGAGGTTATGATACCTTTGTTTTGCTTTTTTGTTATTAGTTTTTCAAAGCACAGAGTGCGTCACAGATTTTTCTTTATACTTATGTATTAATTTGGGGTTTTGTTTAACACACTATACACTTAATTTATTTGTTTTACGTATTTATGTATACAGTTGTCAAAAACTGCAATTTATGTCTTGTAAATAATAATTATAAACTTGTCGTTTGTTTGATAAACATATTCTATTACAATGTTTACCTAAGGCAACCGAATGAGATTCTGAGCTTGCTGGTCAATAATTTTTGTGTTGGTCAATTTTTATGTTACAAGTTGTAATATCTCAGTAACCATGGCAACTAAGTAAACATAAGTTGAACCAAAAATATAGCAAATTTAGCAAATACTCCAACGCCCTTAAAAAATATATATAGTTCCATTTAAAATAACTAAGTTGAGCTCTATGTCCGGCATAACCGGAAGTGCTACAAGGATTTAGATATTTTAGAAAGAGAGATCCTATTCGGAAACCCTACCATTCAAAATTTTAAAATCTAGATCTCGATAATTTTCCTATAATGTCTAATGATTAAGGTGAGATCAATCACCCTGTATATTTTTTTAAATTTTATGTTTAGACTTTACCAAAATTCTCGCTGATGTCAAATATTTATCATTTGATGAACTTGCTCAATAGTTTTGTTAGAAATATTGCTCGAGTATTCTTGAATGTCATTACTTTTTTTTATTTGTTTTCGTTTCTTTGTCGAAGATTTTGTCTATCGAATAATGAAGGGTGGAAGTTTGATGTTTCTCACCTGACAAAGTTTGTTAGGGTTTTCTTGGGTCATAAAGATGGGAAAATTATCGTACTTATCATTATTTTCAACTGATAATATACCAATTTCTGAAAGAACGGAAGTAAGGTAGGTACTGCTACAGTAAATTCTGATTGTGAGTGCATGTAACAACTTATACATCTTTTTGCCGTATTGTCATTCTTAATACTCTTTCTTTGGAACTTCCTCACCTAGTGAGGATGCAATACACTTAAGTTCAAAATATTGTCAATATTTTTTTGTGTTAATACTTGCACTTGGAACGATGCATATATTTTTGGACTTCTGGTGATAATTTCTTAACTTCTTTAGCAAAGTATTCAGCTAAGTAAAGTATACTCAACAACAGAAGTTTTTACTTACAAGCAAACAATTGCAGAACATTTACTTCATCTTTTCAATTGATTTTCCAATCAGGAATAACAGCATTAACTCATTGCTTTGTTAATATTATGAAGATCATTGTCAGATCTATTATGGAAAGCAGTGCAATGGAAGAGATTAGACATTGATTTAAAAAAAATTGGAGTTTCAGTTTGAAATGTCACAGAAAAGTTCCTCGAGAATGTAGGTACCCTGTATATGAAAACTGAAAATTGAAAAACTGTGCTCAATAGCCTAAAAATTTCCTTCTGTTCTCATTTCAAATTTAATTGTTTAATGGCCGGTCGCATCAACACAACTTACATCTAAATAATGCTTCCCAACCAACATTGCTATGAAATTATTGGTAGTCGAGTCACTTCTAAGTGTCGCTGTAATGAAAATGTTTTGATACAAAAATGTTGGTATGATTTTCGTAACTAATAGATAGCTTGTGGAGTTGGATACACTGCTTACGTTGAAAATGTATTATTTTGGTATAAATTTAACACAAAAATTTAATCACCGAAAGTATCAATTTAGTAAGTGCAGCTGTCGTTTTCATGACATCGTTTTGGCATAAATTGAACACAAAGGTTTAAACACCAAAAGTATCAATTCATTTATACAACATTTATGAAAAAGTTGTACATGTTTTTTCATATTGGTCATTTCACACTATTCATGATTTTCCTCGAGATCACTAATCTGTTTTGACAATCTTGTATTACATGAATAAAAATTTAATACAGATAAGTAAATTTGAGGTTATTTTGTTTTAATTTATTAAACTTGCAACAACACGAAAATCTTTTCACGTCAAATTCTTACAAACATTGTATGGTGGTTGCAACCATAAATAAATACCTTTGTATTTTTCAACTAGGGATTAGTACAATTCTTAGAATTTCGACACCCGTAATAGTCGACGTAAACTATTGTCATTTCTTTTTACCACATTACGGTTATTAGAAGAATATTTTAGCGCTCATTGTGTGATTAAAGCAATTTATTTACCAACTCAAATTTTAATTCCTAAGGTTATTGTTGAAGTACAACTAACTACATAGATAAAAGAAAAAAGGCTTTTGTGTTTGCTAAATGAAAGCGCTAATACGGAAACCAGAATGTCCACAGTTTGTTGAAAAATACTTTCTATACTCAGTATACTATTGGCGCGGAGTAATAAACCTGTCAGAATTATCGAATCTCCCGTATTGCAGTGGCGTAAGGTACCTGATACGTTTGGAAAATCATATTTTTAGTAGGTAAATATATTATTATAGTAAAATCTACCTTGATATGAACTATTATGTGATTTCTTTTATTGTTTCAATCCTTACTTTGTGGAATCTATTTTCAAAGTAAATAATTTAATTCAGCAATATTCCACCGTTTAATAAGATATAAATAGATACAAAACTTTTGTAAAACACAGTATTTGAATATAAAATTAAACTCTAAAATCGATAAATGACAAATGTGTCGTTTCTCAATTTGTCTATTTTAAATTTTAATTTTATGTAGGTGCGTATACTGAGTTTTACAAAAGTTATGAATCTATTTGTATCTTATTAAACTGTGGAATATTTCAAAAAAATTATTTACTATTATGTGGTTTGTTTCTTATTATTACAATTAAGAATCGATATAGCTAAATAAAGTAATTTTAAAACAATTATTCTTTAGCGTCAAAATGTGTGTTGATTATCTATCATCACGTAAAGTGTGGTCGTTAGCGCAGTCATTACGGCAGACGGGTTATAATTTCTGCGAAAGGTTACAGACAATTAGTTGTTTGACCGAAGGGCTTCGTATACTTTCTAAATGAAAAATATGTTTAGTTTGTTATTAGCAATGAATCGGCTTGTTTGTGTGGTTGTGTGTTAGTGCAAATAATTTTGAAATGGAAAACTTTTCACCAGCAAAACGTGTTAAAAGTGGTGCGTTATCTGCTAATGAAAAAATTATAATTTTAAATGTGCATGACGCTGTTCGATGTCAACACCCTGCAAAAAAGTGTCGATGATATTGTAGGATTATGTTCTGCAATGACGGGAATATCAAAATACACCATTTATAAACTAGTGAGGGAAAGAAAAATTTGGGACAAGTGCTTCACCCACTTCCATCTCCTGGTCGGCGCCCGATGGAATTAGATGATGCAATGAGGAATTCTGTCCGTAGAAAGGTTCACTCGTTCTACTTACGGATAGAGATTCCTTACAATCGATAAGATTTTACTAGCAGTAAATGAGGATGAAAATCTACCCCAAATGAGTCATAGAACACTGTGGAAACTTCTTCGCAAGTTGAAGTTTACTTGGGAGAAGATAAATAGAAGATCCGTTTTAAATTGAAAAACAAGAGATTATTACATGGAGGAGAAATTATCTTCAGGAAATAAGAAAATGTAGGCGTGAAGGCAGGCGTATATTCTATTTGTATGAAACCTGGATCAATGCAGGACATACCGTAAAAAAAACATGGCATGATTATACCGTTACGAGTGCTCGACAAGGATTTATAGAAGGGCTATCGACAGGATTTCGACCGCCTTCTGGGAAAGGAACACGGTTAATTATTACTCATATTGGCAATGAAGATGGCTTTGTAGATGGTGGTTTGTTAGAATTCGAATCAAAGAAAACTGGCGACTACCACGAAGACATGAATGCTAATGTGTTTGAAGAATATTTTGAGCAGATGCTAGATTTGGATCTATAATAGTTATGGACAACGCCAGCTACCACGCACGAAGATACGAAAAATTTACCTACCAGCGCTTGGAGGAAAGCAGAAATTATAGATTGGTTAACTGTTAAGAATATAACTTTTGAGGATGACATGGTGAAAAGAGAATTATTGGATATTGTTAAAGTTCATAAGAATAAGTATATACGTCATGTTATTGACGAAATGGCAAAGAATCGGGGCATTGAAGTACTGCGTTTACCACTTTACCATTGTGAGCTGAATCCTATAGAGTTGGTTTGGGCTCAGTAAAGGTGACGTCGCTCGTAACAATACCACTTTTAAACTCGACGACTTGAAAAAACTTCTGGAAAATGCATTAGACAAAGTAACACCTGAAAGATGGAAGAACCGTGTATCTCATGTCGTTAAGGAAGAAGACAAATGTTGGCAACTGGATAATTTAGTAGAGATAACATTGGAGCCAATTATTATATCAGTAAACACAAGACAGCGATTCTGATTCCGAAATGGAAATTTCAGACGAGGAAGAAAGTTAAATGACCAAGCGTATGTGCCTGAAACAGTGTTCTACTCTCTAAACACCATTTATTGTAACCATGAGTGAGTATTGTCAGTTATTTTTAAATATACCTATTTTACCTACTAATGTCTGTTACTTTTATCTATTCATTTTGATAAGTTTCCATGACAACCACATAATTTTATAATTGAGCCAAATTTACTTTTTTGATGCCTAAAAAATCGGTCCCCGCAAATTAATTGTAATTGTAATAAATATACTGACGATATCTGCATTACTATTTTATTTTATATTTATGTCATATATTATTTATATGTTATTTATTTTATTTGTATAGTAGATCACATTACAAATTTTACTTCTTACCTATTATATACCATTATTTTGTATCTTTGTGATCGTATTTTGGTTAGAATTTATTGGTTTTTTACTAACCGTAGAAGTACCGCTTTCACAAGAAAATAAAGAATTATTTCAAGCAATTATGATTTATTACTCCGCGCCAATAGTATACAGACTATAGTGCATTAAGCAATGTTTACATAAAAAAATTAGGGAGGGTAGAAAAGAAATGGCTGGAATTAGATTAGTCACATGATTCCTGGACACATTTTCTATTCATTGTAGTATTTGCATTTTTCCGTTACATGTGTGCTGTGAAGTGAAGTCCTAATTAAAATGGCTGCAGTAAGTGCAATGTCAATTATAAGAAAAATCTTCAGTGTCGTCGAATTCATAAAAGACGATTCTATCGAGGCAGTTTCGACAGCGTGAATCACGAAAACAATCTATGTGCCTGGCCAAATAAGTTACCTTGCAAGAAGATGCGAATTCAATTCCAGACAGTAGTTTGCCGCTTTTTGAAGTAAACATAATCAAAACATAGTTACGGTAAGACTTGGAACGAATTATTTTTTGTAACGAATGTGATATACATATAGATAAACAAAGCGTGAGGCGTGTAATATCACGAGTTTTGTTAACGTCTTAGGTATATTAATTTCTTATTATATTTAATTTAAGTTTTATTCAAGATTTTTCTATAAAAATTGAATAAAGCTAAGCGATGCCCGTGCTTGTAAGCTGTTCCAAAAAATTGTGGTTTCTTAACTATTGTTTTATACCACTTGTATTAAAGTTTAAAACTAATTTTTCAGAAAAACAGTTAACATTTTTAATTTGATTTTATCCGCGATTTGTTTTTTAAAACTAACCCTTATGTTCTTGATTGCTTACTGACTTCTGAAAGCTTTTAAACTTTTCTTTTTCGTAATTCGTCACAAAAGTGAATCCTTTTGACATAAAATCACAAAATTTATATGGCAAGTAATAGGGATTGAATGATTCTTCCACAAGTTTTATATACTGTGTCTTTTGTAGATACAAAGGCCAACAAAAAAGCCAAACGATTTGTAAGAGCAGGAAAACTTGACACAACAGACACAGATGCTCCAAAAACTTCAAGAAAAAAAAGGTCTCCAATGAAACTTGCTTATTGCATACACGTATTGTAGCCTAAAGAAATATTATTTAAATTTAAGTCAATGGAAATGTGTAAAATATTGTATACCAATATGTAATTCTTAGAGTAGATTTAAAAAATTAAATTCTTATTATTTATACTTTTTGTTTTTATTAATTCACTTTTTGTTGTTTGGGTTAAAAACTAGATACATTGTTGAAACCATAGCAAACATTATTTTTAAGCATAGCTAAAGTTTAAAATGTGTTGGTGCTACTGGTCATTACTAAGATAACACTTTTAATAAAATATATTCAAATGTAATATGAAATAATATACGCGGTGTTCTATTTAAAATAATCGAGTTCGGTTTAGCATCTAGCTTACAGTGATGCCCACTTAAAAGAAAATATTGTTAATTTACTCCATTTGAAGCAACTTTGTAACTTTGATAAAGGAGCTATTGACCAACGCGTTTCTAATGGCACTCCCTGTAAAGGTGAAATATTAATTACGAACACATTTTTTGTATCTTAAAATCCTACATAAACAAAGTTTAAGATTGTAAGAAATTACGCTGAACAAGTAATTTGAAAATAATTTATTGACTTTTAATTTAGGTATGGAAAACAATTCCGTATATAATTAGATTTCTTTTTGTGCTTCCCCAGTTTCCTAATTATTTTCGAGTAAATTAAAACGAAATCGAGAAATGATTTCAAGCGTGTAATTTCTTTGAACAAAAATTTGTAACGTCCTAAAGTATTTAACCTCTTATAAATATTATTTGTACGATGTTGAAATGCAAATTTTAAATTCATCAAGCGGAAACTGTTTATAATAATAAAGTTTGTAATTTTAACCGCAATTTTTTAAATTGTAGAATGATTTACGCTTGTTTTATGAGCACTCTTATCCGTCTGTTTATTTGTTTAGTTTTAATGTTTGCAAAGTTAAACGATATTACAGATGTTTTTAGTAAGACTTAATTTTTACAAATTTTAAGGTAAATTTTGGAAACAGGTTGTGTTGTTGGTTTATCTATCTATTTTACAGGATTTTAATGGTAGTTTACTATTTAATATTTAAAATATTCCTAACAAGGCACGCTTTTTTGAGTATTTTTTTGATGTACGTGTATATGATGAATCTTCGACCCTATAGCTACACGATACAAAAATAAACATACGTGACAACTGAAATTTTTTTAACACTCACTTTATTTACCAGTGTTGTTTATCTGAAGTTCTTTTTGTATATCTACATGGTCGAAAATATTTGGTGTATAATCATAGTAAGAAACAGTCTGCATATGTAATTAATTAATGTTTGAGTGCACAAATTACGTAATAAAACTACATATTTAAAAAAACTATTATCTTACCAAAAAATTATATCCAATGTCAGTCCAACGATTTTCATTGATATGATAATTCTGAATTGATTTAACACGTTGTTTGCACGCACCTTCTGTTGAACAACTTGGTCCAGCGCTATGGTGAATGATCACGTGCCCCACTGGATTTACGGCTAAATTACCTAAATTTGTAACGCGGGCATTCCATCCACTACGACTAATAATGTTTGGACAGTCGGCTGTTAAATATTTCTATCTTAAACTATAACTTGGAATTAGTAATAAAGTATACCTGACACATTTGCCAAAATGCCTGCAAGAACCAATATTATTAAATACTGCATTTGCTTGTTGTTTGTTTAACAGTAAACACTGGATTAAACTTTATTAAATTTCCTTGTGGTTTTATGCACAGTATTGTTATGTATTATTACTTTATGAATTTCCAAACCAATTTTGATAGGAAGCGCGCACTGATAAATTATATCGGAGTATATATTTAGACATAAATAACAGCTTTAGGTGTTATCACCCTATGCAAAGATCAAATTTGTTTCTACACGAGTGAAACCAACTTGTAATATCCACAAATAAGAAAAATGACAATAACTTAAAGGTTGTCGTCTTAACTATTTGTTTTCTTGTTCATATGAATGGTTATATTGAACTATACTATATACTAACATTACAATTTTTTATTCTAATTTTTATGTTTTCAACATTCATTTTCTCAAATAATAGATTCTCATTATGATACACTTTGTATATGGATAGCATTAGTACATTAGCGATTAAGAAACGTACGAGGTGGAAGGAAAATGAGGTTAGGTAGACGGGCGTACTTCCGTTCTAGATATAGAAATACTACGCGTCTGCAAGTCGAATAACTATAATAAATCATTTATAATATACTAGTTATTTACGTGACATGTGCGTAAACAGATTCTTTGGGAATGAGTGCCTGTTTGCCAGCCCAGAGTGCGCTTAAGCGCACGAGGGGTGGCATTGGCACGAATTCCCGAATAATGTTTACGCACAAGTTGCGTATCCTATTTTTTGGACGATATTTTTCTAAATTCGCACTTTCAAATTTCTGATATTATAACATTTAAACCACAAAATTTAATTAGTGAGTTGCGGCTACAACGCAAATGCACATAATGCATACATTTGTCATCCAGTCTGAGTTAACCTATTTAATTGTCAAACTTTTATTTGAAGATTTGAATTGTTTTTCGGCATTTACAAAATATACAAGGTGCGTAAATTGCATTCTAAATAACGAAAAATGTAAGTACATCAATAATTTGTGTGTACAACGCACGCTAGTAGTTCTATCTACATAAAAGTGACAAATAATATACAAGCTGTCGTTCGTCATTTCGAATTTTCAATTATCAATTATTACAGATCTGAAAGAGTTTTTGCTATATTAGGGATGTAAAGTGATTTCTTGTAACTGAAATTGTGTGCTTATGCAAATATTTTTGTAGCAAAATGCTCTATTAACCCAGTGTTTTTGCTACATTTTTGAAACACTAGTACGTAATTTTTTTGTTTTGGTAGGCGTATTCACGTACTTATCCGGTAGTTTTACATGCACTGAGTGCAAAAAAGTTTTTAATACAGGACAACAATTATGAATGCGTTTTTTTACATAACGTTAAATAAGTTTTTCTCCGATTGACATTAAACGTCAGTTTTAGTAACATTTATTGATCAGAGAAGTAACACTTTTACTGTCTAGGTAGTAAAAATGATTTTTTCTTCAAGCGTGCTAAAATATGAATTTTACTATACCGCATTGAATATATAGAACGACTACATTATTTTACGGCGTACAATAATATTATTATTTTACGCTCAATTAGTAACTTAGTTTGCCGGTAGAGGTATTAGCACTTTTTAAGCAGAAACGTCATTTAAAATTTAAACTTTTAAAATGTCGCAAATTGAAGGAACTCCACCTAAAATAAAACAAATCGCCGATGCCTTAGTTGAAAATTTGATCCCCAACAAATCGCGCAAAATATATGATTTTGCTTACAATAAATTTTTGAAATGGGCGCAAGAAAATAATATAATCAATTACACAGAAAATGTTATGTTAGCGTATTTTTCCCATTTGGCGGAAACTATGAAAAGTTTGTCATTATGGGCACAATATTCCATGCTAAAGTGCCAATTAAATATTAAACATGACATAAACTTAAAAATTACGCAAAATTAATTTCCTTCTTGAAGCGCCAAGCTGATGGGTATCAACCAAAAAAGCAAAAGTTTTCTCAAAAGAACATTTTAATAACTTTTTACAAAATGCGCCAAACAATGAATATTTGGCCATGAAGGTAATTTCAAATATAACTTTTTCAATCGCTAAAGTAGATACTATTTTCTTAGATCGTATTAATATTCGGAGTGGGGCATGTCGTTGCGACGAACTAGTCAATTTAAGAATACAGGATATCGAAGACCTGGAACGTATAATACTAGTAAAAATTCCTAATACTAAAACGAATAAGTCACGGACATTTACCATAGTTGGAGATTTTTATTTAAATTTATGTAGACAATATAAGACACTTCGATCTAATGACATCAACATAACAAGATTCTTTTTAAAATATCAAAATGGTAGATGCCACCGTGTCGTTATGGGGATACATAAAATTTCAGGTATACCAAAACAAGTGGCAACTTTTTAAAACTACCTAATCCAGAGGAATACACTGGTCATACACTGCGACGAACCTCAGCTACATTGTTAGTTGACAATGGTGGAGACATTACCACTCTAAAAAGACACGGTGGATGGAAATCTAACAATGTAGCTGAGGGATACATCGAAGACTCCCTTTCAAACAAACGTGAAATTGCCAATAGAATATTAGGGTGCGATGAAGGTAACACATCTACCGTAACATCAGGTGATCTTAACAGGCCTAGTACTTCCACCGCAACATCGAGCATATCCCAGTCAAGTGAATATGAAATCCATCACGACTATAATGACGTCAATGTCAGTTCTAAAACAGCAAGTAGTGGATTAAATATTATTAACTCGACATTACAAAATTGTACCTTTTAATATTACTATAAATAAGAAATAGGTATTTTTTCCACTATATAGTTACTACAAAAGAATGTTTGTTTTAAGTTTTCATCTGAAATAAGAGTTAATTATTATTATTGTTGTATTGTTAAATAATTATAGCTTTCTTTTCTTACTCTACAAATGAATACAACAATTTTCCTTTTACAAACCGTGTTAAGACACACAACAAAAATAATGTTGTTTGACAGTCATGTTTGACAGTTGTAAAGTTGAGTTAACGCTGTTGCCTATTCATTCTAAACCACCTCAATCACCTCAAGAATTTGGTTTTTACGCTTGAAGAAAAATAGTATATGCTACACGGAGTCGAACGCCTTTTGTGTTTCGCAAAGTATTTTGCGGCCTCAGCTGCGCTTCGGCCGCAATACCTTCGCTCAACACAAAAGAATGCGTTCTACTCCTAGTAGCATAATATACTATTTAATGCCTAGGCATTAAAAAAATATTTTTTCTTTTTTTGAAATCTTGCTCTTCATGAGTATCCAACCAAAAGAGTTACTCTAGTAAATTTAGTCACTGTATAATAAATTAACTAATGGGTGATTCAACAAGACGTTGCATTTTGAATATTTGAAAAATGTTCTTTTTATTGAGAATTCCGACAATCGTTTATATCAGTGTGTAGTGGAAATATAGCCGTTAAACATGAAAAATAATGTCGGTTAAATGGCCTGCCCCGGCTGCTTTGGCAACACCGTACGTCGGATTGAAATGTTGTGATCAGCCTCCAAACTTTCACCCACTGAAACGATATTTTCGTTTGACCGGCCCGGCCTTACACGCGTTGATGATTTATGATCACAAACTGAACCAAATCGCTTGAATTTGTCGATTACATTTTGCACAGCAGTGCGCTAACGCGCGTAATTTGTACCACACAACGTGCGAATTTTTCGCATTGTTGTCGAAATAATTTCACCATTTTTGAAGTACGTTTTCAAGAAAGGACGCGTTGTTCGACCGAGTACCTCTGCATTCTTGAACGGCTGTGTGTTTACTAAACTAATGTCAAATATAAAACATAATTAGTCAAAAATGGCGGAAATAGCGCGATTGTCAAAATGCAACGTCTTGTTGAATCACCCATTATATTAGGGACATTGTTGACCGGTTAAAAATAAGTTAAAAAATAATGGTAATTGTCGTTTATTAGCGATGACTTTTACTGGTTCAAAATAAGTACGAAGTTACAAAAGAAAGACAAAATTCAGAATCATATTATAATTTTAACTGTAACATTCATAATTAAATCAAAACAGAATATAACACAGAACATAACAAAATGTAAGTAGATGAAATTCTACATTAATCATTATTGTGAATATTTATAGTAATTTGGTGAACAATTTTCCAACACTTCTACGAAAACAATGCCTAGTAAATTCTGTGGGTTTGGTAATTTAAAAAATTTTGCAATTTCTTCTGGCATCTTTTCAAATTTATGGATACCAAGCGGTTGTTTGTATGCCTTACCATTATTGTATTTAAAAAAAATTTAGGTAGCCAGCCTGATGGTCTACAATCTTCATATTTTCTGTAGAAGTTTAAATGTTCTACTACAATAAATGAGCGTAATTTTGTTGTTTTCGTGTCAGGAAGAGTTATAAATAATTTTCCCATATCTTCAATTTGAGCTTTTTCCATTCGGTATAGCTCATCACATCTACATGCTCCCGCTATGCCAAAATTAAAGCAACCTAAATAAAAAATCGTTTATTTAATACTAAATTAAAATCATTTCTAAATTCTTTCCTTCGTAGATAGGTATATAATTATCTGAGCTTCCAACAAAAATTCCTGAATTTGTGATTTCTGCAGTACTCAGGATTTTTTGGCACGATAACCATCTGATTGACGCTTTAACAAATTTTAATATTTAGATATACAATACAATACAATAGGTTTATTTCTGTTATCATGTAACATAAGAGTACATTTACAGGCGTCATAAATAGAAACAACTACAATCTTAAATTAAAGTTAAATCATAATTAACAAATTCCGTAATTGAGTAGAACGCCTTTCGTAAAAGGAATGATTTTAATCTTTTTTAAAATGTCGTAAGGTAAGTTCCGTACGTCTCTTGTTAAATTATTATAGAGTTTTAATGATTGATACACAAAAGTTTTGTGTGTTTTACTTAATCTGTAATAATCAATTCTGTACCCGTCACAGTTACGTGTATAATAATTATGCACGTCAGAATTTAAGGTCAGTGTATCGGACATACTTTTAGCATATAATATGCAGTTAAGTATGAATATACACGGTAAAGTTAATAATTTAAGATTAATAAACACATTTTGCAATCATCACGATATCCAATACTGCCTAAAATTCTGACTGCTCGGCGTTGTAAGGCAAAAATGCCATTAGCGTTAGTGGAGTTACCCCAAATTATATTGCAATAGTATAAATGAGTTTGTATAGAGGCTAAGTAAACTAGTTTTAATACATTATATGACACACAATCAGATAATCGACGGAGTAGGAAGATATTGTTACTAAGCGTTTTGGATAATTTACGAAGTTGTTCATTAAATAGAAGTTTGGGGTCAATTAGTATTCCTAAAAATTTTACAAAATCTGGATTAACAAAATCATGTTGGTTATTTGTAATCATCATTTTTACCGTTTTTGCAGTGTTTAGGTTTAATTCATTGGATTTACACCATTCATTAGCTAAATTTACTACCTCATTAGCATCAGAGAGTAAACAATTAGTACTAATATTACTTAAAAATAGAGTGGTATCGTCAGCGTACTGTAAACAAATTACTTCCTTTTAAAGCAAGATGAAAAGTCGTTGACAAATAATAGAAATAGAAGAGGTCCTAGGATTGACCCTTGTGGAACGCCTCTTTTAACTGGAAGAAAGTCGGACATTATTCCGTTGACCCTGACTGCCTGTGTTCTATTGCTTAAGTAGGAATTAATCAGAGTAACACTAGTAGCACTGAAATTGTAAATTTCTTTGAGTTTTTAATTAGTATATCATGAGATACGCTATCAAAAGCGCGAGTTAGATCCAAAAAAATTGACATTGAATATTCACCCTTTTCGAGGCAATTTAGAGCTTGAATTACAAAGCTGATTAACCCATCCGAGGTACTTTTATTTTTCTAAATCCAAACTGATTTTTAGACAGAATATTATTACTTTCAACATACGCTTGAATTTGTTTAAACACAACTAATTCAAAGATTTTAGAAAAATTGGAAGTACTGAAATAGGACGATAGCTTTCAGGTCTACTAGTGTCACCTTTTTATATACTGGAGTGACTACTGCTGTTTTAAGTACATTTGGGAAAATTCCAGATTCCAGGCTTTGATTTACAAGCTTCGTTAACAGTTGAACAAATACACTAATATTTCCTTTTAACATTTTTGTGCTGATTTCATATATGTCTTTGGTTGAACTATTTTTTAAAGATTTAATTGTTTGTCGCATTTCCGCTTCAGATACCGGATAAAAGCAGAACTCTTTGTTCAAATTATAGGAGTTAGAGGCTCTACACAATTCTATTGGATCAGTCACATTTACATTAAAGTTAGAACAACTCTCAGAATTAACAAAATAGCGGTTTAGAACATTGGCATCAATTAAATTTTCTGTGGGGTTACAGACTTTTGTTCGATATGAGTTAACAATTTTCCAAGCCGTTTTAGTAGGATTGTTAGAATCTGTAATCATGTTATCATATGTTAAACATTTAGCCTTTTTAATTCATATCTATACTTAACGCGAAGTTTATTTCGTTCACACCTTAAACTATCACATTTAATCACTTTATAGAGATTATTAACAAACACTAATTGATCTCTCATCTTTTTAGACCATTGTTAAACCATGTAATGTTGCAGTCGGAACTTCGGGTAGAATAGACTTTTTTAGGGAATGCAAACAAAAATGCATCCATAAATTTTACAAAAACAGGTCAAATTTATCCGTGTAACTTAGAGACTTCGAGTCCAGAAAACTCCAGTTGTATGAAGTGATTTTAGTAAATAGTGCATTGGATCCTTCAACGGAGATCGGTCTGTACGTATTTTTAACATATTTTATATGTTCACTTCCATTTCTTAAAACACTACCAGAAACATTAATTATTTGTGCTAGGTGGTCCGATAAACCAGTATCGAGTATTGAAGTTGAAGTTGTAGTTGAACTTACCTCGAAGTTGATAAAAATGTTGTCCAAGCAATTTTGAGTCGGGTGGCACAAAATATGGTTGGAACAAAACCATAAGATAATAATAGATCTTGTAACAAGGAAGCACAATTATCATTAGTATGAAATTTAACATTAAAATCTCCTGCAATTATTACGCGTTTATGATTATAGAGTTCATTAAGCACTAAGTTGATAGTGTTCAAAAATAGTTCAAAATCCCCACTAGGAGAACGATACAGACACACAATTATTACGTTAAACTTTGGGATTAACGCAGAAGTTATTTCACAATGAGATTCTACTGATAATTTATTAATATAGTTCAAAGATTTATACGAAGTGTTGACTCGCACAAAGATTAGTACACCACCATGAATAGTTTTCGATCTGGCAAAACAAATTGCTAATTCATAATGATTCAATTTAAAACCACATTCGATTTCCCCAGGAACCAGCCAATGTTCCGTAATACATAAAATCTCAGACTTAAGTTGATTAGCTATCAAGTACGCTTCTAAATCATTAAATTTATGTCTGAGACATTGTATGTTTACACTAAATACCGAGAATTTATATTTCTCTACGTGTTCTCGGTTGATTTCGGACGAAACACTAAAAAACGGTTAACAATAACTCCGGTAGGCCATAATTGTGGATCCTTTATTTTATGGACGATGGAATAGTAATTTTAAATGAAGAATATTCAGTTGGATGTTTTGATATTAATTTTTCACATGTAGCAGATATATTTATAGTATTGTTACTATGCAATGTAGTCTTCAACATAGAATATGTAGACCATAAAATCGAAGATTTCAATTTCTTGGCTAATTCTGCAAAATACGCCAGTAAAACGTTTTTTGAAAATAATCCTATTTTCTTGTTAATGCGATAATCCATAAATTTTGTGAATTGTATCCGTTATAAAAAAAATTTCATTTTAATTTGATTTTTTAATCACATTGTACAAACTATCGGATAAAAATTATGTGTTTCACACGGCAGAGAATTAGATTTACTGTCTTGGCTAGTTGCAATGCTTCGCCTCGGCAATGAAATGCTAGCCGCGGCAGTAAATCTGTTGCTTCTCTTCCTAGTTAAACAAATAACTATTTTTCTTAGCCGTTGCAAAATCTGTCACTTATAATTTCATTTTTGGAATGTAAACTTGACGATTTTGAAACTGTACAAAAAGGTTACGTTGTCAGGGTAACAGATCATTTTCAAGTCTAAAAATATTTTAATCCTAAAAACCGAGCTATGGTACTCATATGGGTATGAAAATAATTATACCTGTCAGATTTTTATTAAATTAGGAACATACATATTACTAATATTTTTATGAATACATACAACAATTTTTAATTTTTGAAAGTAATATTCCAATTTGAACTTTTGGAAAAGTGAATTAATGATTTACTGCTAGCATTGACATTTTTTGTGTCATTTATGATGACGTTGGTCACACCGTCTGCATCTGTTCAATATCATTAGGTAGTTCTTGTAAAGATTCGTGAGTACTCGGCTCATCCAGCCTCAAAATTTCCCTTGGTACATCTTCCTTGTCCCTTGTCTCAAATGATGTTGGTTTTTTCGTTTTGGTATCTGGTATTTTTACGATTAAATCTGATGTAATTTCTTGAATGTCGTCAATTTTTAAATGCACTAATTCGGTAGATCGGCACGCTCCACTCACACTAAAGATTGCGATAACCTAAATAACAATTTATGAAATATGAATCTTTTATTAACGTTACAAGGGCTTACTTTCATTATTAAACATGTGCGGTCTAGAGCTTTTTTTAATTCCAGTTGATCACTTGTTAATACTCTTGATTTCTTGGAGGTATAATATTCATTATATCTTTTCAAATATGTTCTTAATTTAAAATTTTTTACACCTCTATACCATGTTTGACGTTCAACGTCGCTTTAATCATTGAATAATGGGATGATTTCAAACTTTTCGTCAAGTCAGCAAAATACACCAATAAGACAGCTTGAGATTATGTTTTTACCTTTTTTTCATCGCACCACTTCGCTAAACATTTGTAAGCGCATTCATAGATTCTTTGAGATTTTGGCAAAAGTAAGTTTAAGACAACTTCTTGTGCCATTTCTGCTACATCTTCGAAATTCATTATCACGCACTAGTTGAACTGTTGACAATTTTTTTCACAAAACAATTATATTGGTAAACAAAGCTATGACTACGTGGGTACCAGATGTTGCGATACATTCTCGCAATTTGACTGGTGGCTATTTTTTAGAATTTCTAAATTTATTTCTGTCACGTTTTTGTTGGCTGAATAAAAAAATAGTATGACACTGAATTGAGCTGAGCTGATCTGAGATTCATGTATAAAAGAACGTAGCTTATATCAGGGGATGTGTACCTCCTTAATTTATCTGTGATGTGCACTCAAAACGTTTATGGCTTAATTTGTTCGATTTTTTATATAAAAATGGTGAGTAGGTAATTGTTAAATGTTTGAACATTGATATGACAAACGAAACCAACCTTACTGTTATTTCAAATGGATCAACAAGTTCCGATTTAAAAGTTTAATCTAATTTGAAGCCATGAAAATAAAATAAAAACAGTTATGTAAAATATTCAAAATAACCAGAAAGTTAAAGTGTCCAATTGGAAAATTTTAGTATTCTTGGACATCAGCTTAAGTAAAGTAAAGTAATTTGTAAAATAACTACATTTTCTTTAAAAATGTATACAATACAAGAAAAATTCAAATGGTTCTGGGCGAGGTTATGGGACATCAAAACGGAACTTATATTCGATAAAATATTTGGACAAACCAATTCCTTGTATAAAAACTACAGAGATCGTCAGTGGTGCGGGAAAATTTAAAACTCCTGTATCTAAATAAGTTTTTATTTTAACCTAAATGTTTTTACAGTTTTCTGTTCAGTTAGATTAGCCATTTATTTTTTTAAAATAACACTTTATAACTGAAATAGGTTGTCAGCGCTCCAATATCGACTATTATGTTATGGCAGTTCGAACTCTATCAATGTTTTCTAGCGTTCTAAGACTTCTTGCTGCTCATTTATGTTTTAAATTTAATGTGGATCCAGTTTCTTCAAACATTTTGATATCCATAACTTAATTGCATGAATAGACCGATTGTGAAATAACTTTCTCATGGTTGTCGCTGAGTCACCATTTTTACGACGAACCCTGTATATATAACGTATTACAAAAATTTTAATCAAAAGGCTGTCTTGCTAGGTCTCACATAAAGAAAAACAAGGGAAGAAATGTAGTAACTGATGAGATGGAGTTGAACATTTTTTGCTTTGTTGAAGAAAACCCTACATCATGTTTAAGGAAAGTTGGTAGGTATATTGGTGTGTCCAAGTCTTCGGTATTTAGAACATTAAAGAAATTCAAGTACAAAGCATACAAATATTCAACCCATCAGCAGTTATTTGATGTGGACAAAGAAATAATGATCAATTTATTAGAACGAAATCAAGAAATTTTACAGAACATTGACATAGTTTCTTTAAAAGTATACATAGGACAATAACATAATGTAATGTATACTTATAAATGAAATTCACTGTATATTAAATTAAGCATAACACATGTTATTAACTCAGGCCGGTTATCGAAATTTATATGGGAAAAAAAGAAAACATAATCCGGATCAAAGGTTAAGCTGGGGTTGTTTTATGGGGTTGCAAAGGGTGGAAAATAGTTTCTAGAGATTTTTGGCAAAACTAGAGCTTTTAGCGAAAATATTCTGTATAAAAGTCGTAGATCTTTAAAAACACTACAATTCTATATTTATGATTTTTTACATAACCTCAACGCAAAAAAACGGCTTTTGGTGATTTTTATTTTTTATTTTCGCTAGATACGATTTAATCATAATAAAAATTGACAAATGTACAGTTTTTTATATCTCAAATCACCTTAAATTTTTTTCAGATGAATATACATAGTCATTTTTTTAAATCTGATTTTTTGTGAATAGATAATCTTCTTGCATAATAGAAAGAAGGTGTCAAAACTCGTCGTAAAGAGTCCGATAGGGTCTCATTTTTTTTTTTGTTTTATTTGTACTTTTGATTAAATATATAAAAATAATAGGTTATAATTCAAAATTTGCTCAAAAACGAAAATAATATAAAAAACTATCCGAAAATGTTAAATTTTACTTTAATTGTTTATAATTTATTTTAATTTTCCAAATCGTTGTTAAATAATATTACCATTGAATTCTACGGGAAAAATACAAAATAATGTATTGTTTATGATTTTCTAATGTATTTTGTTTTTTTTTGCTACAATGCGGTAAAGAATTTGTTACGGTTTTATTTTCCGTATTTAGGACGTATGTCGTGAGCCGTCTTAGAAAGTGTGTCGCAAGTAGTATGGTGCGACGAAAAGTCGTACTTGGCGCGCATGCTGATAATTTTCTATTGGTGGAAATTAAATTCGACTAAATTTTCGAGACGGACAGCCCAAATGTTCCTTTCTCGTTTGATATACGTGGGTGTTTTAGCATTTTCTCTGAAGTGAAATTCTCACCAAAAACTATTTAATGTGGGTTTCACAATTTCCAATACAAATTGGCGTTTACGTTTAATCTGGCTACATTCACCGTGTGTATTTGGGTTTTTGCTTTTAGCACGTTGTGTTTGGCATTATGTGCTCGTTGTGTACGATACTGGGATAACTCTCGAGGGTGCTGGAGTGGTTGATTAAAAACCTTCCCTATACATGAAAGACAACACCACGGTTTCGCATTAATCAAGCCACAGACCAACGGTAAATACCACGTCTACAGAGGTTGGCTATGTTGCATACTTCCAGCGAGGGAGTCACTTGTGTGCTGTTCTTCTCCGCACACCACCCCTAAGAGGAATCTCTGGGTCTATCTACCTTCCCCGAACTGTCGATACCATCGCTAGGAGAATACCTTTATTCCCGGAACTACACTCGGCGTTTACAGTTAAGTTTTAGTATTTAAACCACTTACTCATAAATAATAATGCGTATGAAGCTCGAGTACAGACGACATAAAACGGCTCGATAGTTAATATTCAAGTAACTTTTATTCGGTGTACTCTCTTCAACTGGAAGTTTGTTTAAATCAGCCAAATAAAGGTTGAGTTTTTTTTCTTGTTTAGATATAGTGTAACTTGTCGTGTGTAAATGATATGTGTGCGCAGAGCCTTAATAGCAGCCACTT
The DNA here is from genome assembly GCA_030710515.1 of Abscondita cerata. NCBI lineage: Eukaryota > Metazoa > Arthropoda > Insecta > Coleoptera > Lampyridae > Abscondita > Abscondita cerata. The sequence goes on along the minus strand of JALBCR010003874.1, from coordinate 45,216 downwards.
CTTAATTTGAATGATAACTCTTAACTCAAGCGTTTAACTAAAGCTTACCTGAAATTTGACAATTTCACTAAAAGCTTGATTTATTGTAAGCGAGGCTCCTGCTAACGCACGTAACTATATGCGACAGTCTCTCTATTTCTGTCACATTATCCTACTATTTTAAGATTTGTTTGTCTAACTATATTGTTTGTTTCTCTCTCTGGTTTATGTTCGATTTAGCTATTAGATTTTAAGTAAAACCTGTTGATCTCCTGTTGGTCGGTTTTATTTCTTTCTTTATCCAGCAGGTGGCACCTTGTTAGACCAACAGTCAAATTTCTTATAGCTATTCAGGAATCCACGCAACTCCCGGACGCTGCTGCTCTAACTACTATAAATATTTTTATCCTCCACTAATTTAGTGCGCTACATCGAGCCAAATTCGTTTTATTTTTCTTTCTAGGTTGTACCGCTAGAGCCGTCGCTTCTTTTTGTTACTTTGTAAACTACAACCGTTACAAATTAAACCCCCAATATATATTTTAACTTTGGTTAAATCCGATTTTACAATATTTTTTTGTATTGTTTCTCGTACAATCGATTGGTAGAATTTACTTATTAACATTTCAACAATTTTTTATTTATTTCTTAAATAAATAATGAAAAAATAAAAATTTTATCATTTTTTAGCAATTTATCTAAGATATGAACATTGAAATCGAACCTACAATGTGCGTAACTGAATTTTTCACAACATAACATATTTCTTCAGCATTTCTTTGATAAAAGATTTTTGTTAAAAAAATCGATTTTTTTATATTTAGCCATTAATTCCTACTAAAGTATCTTTAGAAAAAAATACAAAAACGTTTTTGCTATTGTAGAGTTTCTACAATTTTTTAACAGCGTCATCTTTTCTCACAAGACTCACTTTAGGTTTATTTTATCACATTCTTTAGCACAAAAAGACAATGTGATGTAAAATCAAAAGTGATCGCATGTTTCACCACTTTCATTCCACCAGCAACTTTTTTGCGAAATTCTGAAGCCACTATCCCTATCGCTCGTTCTTCGATAAGAATCGTGTATAAATACAGATGTGCTTTCTTTCTGACATTTTTGAAATTGTTTATATTTCTGATCTAATCTTTATTTACTAGACATAATTAAATTTTTAATACCTTCTTCTTTTATAATCTCTACCGTTGTGTCAGATATATTACAGATAATACAAACCAGTTATTTCACTTTAATATGAAACTGTTATTTTTCATTTGTATAAATATTGTAAATAAACTTTTGTTTGAAATATAATAAAGTGTTAAAAAACAATACATTTGTGTAGATAAATTTTCTGATTGATTTAGTGATTTCTTAAAAATTAAAATGTCGTCACAAAGATTTAACGTTTTTTTTATATTAAGAACGCTGAAAAGAACCGTTAAAGTTCCTGCAATTCTTGAAACACTGCACGATTAAAAATTAAAGAAAATCAGTTTCATCACGTGGTTCTTTACTCCATCATCAACCAGTGTGCTCCGAAATTCTAAAGAGCTAGTTATTCTTTGCTCAAGCCTAAAGCCTCCACTTACCTCTACAGTCCCATTGTACTATAATGATTGAAGTGGGGCTCCAATATCAGAAAATTATTCTCGAAAACTTTCTATTTTTGAAACTCCAATGTTTTATCAATTTGAATACGGATATTTTTTGATAAGATAAAGTACTATTCAATACATAGTCGAAGTAATTAACATAAACTGAAATCAAAGAATGAATCTTTTATTGGAGCTTTTTAAAGTTTTTGTTACCACAATAAATTTTTGTTATTTTGTTAAAAATTAATTTGTGATTGTTGTAGGTTCGATTTCAATGTTCATATCTAAGATAAGTTGCTAAAAAATGAGAACAAAATTATTTTTAGACAATTTATTTAAACAATTGATAAAAAATTAGCTAATATATTGAAATGTTACTAAATAAAGTCTACCAAACAATACAATAAACATATTGTTAAATCGAATATAACCGAAGTTAAAATATCTGTTGGGGTCGAGTATACATAAAAATTTAGCAAGGTTAATTGTTTACCGAATTGTAGCAAAAAAACAAAATACATTGAAAATCATAAACCACACATTCTTTTGTAGAATTCAGTGGTGTTATTATTTAACAACGGTCTCAAAACAAATTATAAACTATATTAACGTAAAATGTATCATTTTCTGATAGTTTTTTTTCGATTTTTTCATTGTAATTGTTTAAAATGTTCAACACAAAATTGTTAATAATTTTGTATAAATAATCTTTAATAAATATTCTAGTATATTTAATACATAATTACAATTTTTAATTTTAATTGACAGCTAGCTGCCAGATTTAATCATTGTGAGTAGAACCATTGTTTTTATATACTTACAATGGTAGAACTGACAGCTTTATCTCTCTTGTGAGTGAAAACAATGGTATTATGTACCTAAAAAACTACACCTGCAAGATATAAAAAATAAAACACTATATATTTTTATTTTTGTTTCAGGTAAATCCTTTATGTTTTGACTCTTTCGGGTAAGTGATTTTTTTGTATAAAGAATAATTAGATTTTATAAACTGAAAAGGGTCGTTTACATTTACTTAAATTAAATTAAGGTACGGAAAATTAAGAATTAGTAAATGTTTAACATCGTTCCTTTAAAACTTGCCTTTACATATTCATTCATACAGAAAGTCGACGTAGCATACGGAATTGTTAGGTCAACTCAACTTAAGACGGTATTTAATAATTTGTACGTTGATGTAAGTTTGATATTTTCTTACTTTAAATTTAAATTTATTTTAGATCATGTTTTTATGTGCAGTTTTTATAATGCGTGATGGCAAAGTAATGTTCAACGAGAACTTTAAGCTAACTTAGTAAATGTAAAAAGGAAAAACTTCCTTTATTCGTTTATTTATTTTTTTTTGTTCATTTTTTTATATTTTTTGGGGGTAGTAAATAATAATTTAAGTGGTTAATGTTGAAATTAAGTGTTTTTTTTTTTTTGTTTTGTGTGTTTCTTGGAGAAGTGTTTTTTTTAAGGTTGTTGTGGGTGGTTTTTATTTTGAAATTTTTTTTTTTTTTTAAAAATAAATTAGTGAAAAAAATTAATGAACTCACTAATTGGATTGTTCTTCGTTGAGGAGGGGCACCAAAAACCACTATGACGTTTTTTCAGGCAACGTTTCGTGCAGCCGAATGTGCACTTCTTCAGGCCTCTGTTTATTAAAAAGAAAGAATACATTTAACGGTAAGTTATATACATAAACATCATATCCTTAATATATTAATCTAAATTATAGGTGATTGACTCGACTACTTACTTAAAACAAATAAATGGTCCGCCACTTGAATAAGTGTAAAAACACATAGATATTAAACAAACACAAAATAAATTAACAATTAAATGTAAATAAATATCTCTAATAAAACACACACTCTATACGTAGAAACGAACAAACATGAATGACTAGATAACAATATGATAATGGGAATTCCTTCTTCTATTTTATTTTAGTGATTAAATTTCTATAAATATTGCTTAAATTTTGTGTGTCCGTGTTATAATTAATGTTATTATTGTGTTTGATGATGTATATCATTTCAGCTATTAGACGTTTTTTATAATTCCTTTCTACATTTAAAATCGTAGGATTATCAAAATTAAAATTATGACCCATCTCAATATGGTGTACGGCTAACGCAGAGTCTGGTTTTTTGTTTTTGCAATCGTACTTATGATTTTTAATCCTATTACGTGTTTTTTGTTTGGTTTGGCCAACATAGCATTTATTACAGTCAAGACAGTCTATTTTATACACTACATTGTGTTTGTCAAGAATGTTTGTCTTGTCTTTTAATTGTGTGTAGATAATGTTGTAAATAGTATTGTTATTGTATGTAGCTATGTGGACGTTAGTAGTTTTTAGTAATGGGATAAGGTGTTTAGTCAAGTTAGGTATATTAATAATTTTAGTATAGGTATATTGAGAATTAGGGGATTAATTGGTGATGGTGTGTTAGTGTTATAATTATAGTATAAGATTCTGTTAATAATGTTAGTAGGATAATTGTTATTTTTCAGTATATTTTTTAGAGAGGTTAGATTTTTAGTGAGATATTTAGGACTACTTAGTTTTGTTATTTTGTTTTTCATAGATTTAACTATGTTTATTTTTGGTGCTGTTGGTGATTTGATAAATAATTGATAGTCCTATTGGATGCCATGGGTTTAAAATACCAGTCAGTTAATAATTTGTTGGTGTCTTGATCTTTAATCAACCTCACATCTAAAAAGGGTAATGAATTATCTTTTTCAATCTCGTACGTAAATTTTAAATGTAGATTGTATTTGTTAAAAATATTAAGAGTATTATGTATTTCATCTTCAGGGATGCAAGTGATTACATCATCAACATAACTTATCATAAAAATAGGTTCAAACAATAAATTGTAACGAACATATAAAAGTAAATCGTGCATTATTAAGTTTGCTAAAATAGGGGAAGCAGGATTGCCCATTGCTGTTCCAAATTTTTGCAAGTATATTTTTTTATTACATGTGAAGTAACTTGCATCAAACAAAAACTCTACAATGTGTGTGAAGAATGTTAAATCTAGTGTAGTAAATGCTTTTATATCATCCCAATACTTTTGTATTAAGTTTATTGTTAATTCTTTGGAGATGTTTGTAAATAAAGAGTTTACATCAAACGAAATTAATTTATAATTGGATGGTATTGTTGTATCTTGTATGGTATCTATTAATTCATATGAGTTTTTGATGTTATGAATGAAAATGTGTGAAATATTACTGAGTATGTCTGATATGAATTTTGATAAATGATACGTAGGTGCTCCAATGCATGAAACTATGGGTCTTTGGGGGTGATCGTTTTTTTTTTTTTTTACTAAACCATATAATTTTGGTGGAACGCTTGTGTAAGTTGTAATTTTTTGTAGGTTGTGTTGTCTATATGTCCGTTGTTAAGTAATTTTTTAGTAATTTTGTTGTTATAGTTTTGAATTTTCGTAGTCGGATCATTGTTAGTCAAATTATAAACCACGTCATTTTCATTCATAACATCAAAACTCATATAAATTAATAGATACCATACAAGATACAACAATACCATCCAATTATAAATTAATTTCATTTGATGTGAACTCTTTATTTACAAACATCTCCAAAGAATTAACAATAAACTTAATACAAAAGTATTGGGATGATATAAAAGCATTTCCTACACTAGATTTAACATTCGTCACACACATTGTAGAGTTTTTGTTTGATGCAAGTTACTTCACATGTAATAAAAAAATTTACTTGCAAAAATTTGGAACAGCAATGGGCAATCCTACTTCCCCTATTGTAGCAAATTTAATAAGATACCAACAAATTATTATTATTAACTGACTGGTATTTTAAACTCATGGCATCCAATAGGACTATCAATTATTTATCAAATCACCAACAGCAACAAAAATAAACATAGTTAAATCTATGAAAACCAAAATAACAAAGTTAAGTAGTCCTAAATATCTCACTAAAATCTAACCTCTCTAAAAATATATTAAAAATAACAATTATCCTACTAACATTATTAACAGAATCTTATACTATAATTATAACACTAACACACCATCACCAATTAATCCCCCTAATTCTCAATATACCTATACTTAAATTATTAATATACCTAACTTGACTAAACACCTTATCCCATTACTAAAAACTACTAACGTCCACATAGCTACATACAATAACAATACTATTTACAACATTATCTACACACAATTAAAAGACAAGACAAAAATTCTTGACAAACACAATGTAGTGTATAAAATAGACTGTCTTGACTGTAATAAATGCTATGTTGGCCAAACCAAACAAAAACACGTAATAGGATAAAAATCATAAGTATGATTGCAAAAACAAAACCAGACTCTGCGTTAGCCGTACACCATATTGAGATGGGTCATAATTTTAATTTTGATAATCCTACGATTTTAAATGTAGAAAGTAATTATAAAAACGTCTAATAGCTGAAATGATATACATCATCAAACACAATAATAACATTAATTATAATACGGACACACAAAATTTAAGTAATATTTATAGAAATTTAATCACTAAAATAAAATAGAAGAAGGAATTCCCATTATCATATTGTTATCTAGTCATTCATGTTTGTTCGTTTCTACGTATAGAGTGTGTGTTTTATTAGAGATATTTATTTACATTTAATTGTTAATTTATTTTGTGTTTGTTTAATATCGATGTGTTTTTTACACTTATTCAAGTGGCGGACCATTTATTTGTTTTAAGTAAGTAGTCGAGTCAATCACCTATAATTTAGATTAATATATTAAGGATATGATGTATATGTATATAACTTACCGTTAAATGTATTCTTTCTTTTTAATAAACAGAGGCCTGAAGAAGTGCACATTCGGCTGCACGAAACGTTGCTTGAAAAAACGTCATAGTGGTTTTTTGGTGCCCCTCCTCAACGAAGAAAATCCAATTAGTGAAAACTTATAGAGGAAATATTTACCTTTCATTAAATCAGTGAAGTTACTTCAAGTGAACCTCCCCATTGTTTTATTTCTGATGGTATCATAATCGACTTTGCATCTACTATGCCATATGCTGGAAAATTACATTAATGTAGAATTTGATTATAATGAATTTATTACCTCGATACATTCCCTGCTTGGAACGTTTTTTTTTAAATTAAAATTTAATGAAATAATAAAATACTCTGGTTTCCGTTCATTAAATTAAATCGTCACTTAAATATTGCAAAAACGGATTAACGAGTATTCGAGGTTGTATTATTAACTAAAATTAAATAGTAAACATACTTTTCGATCAACGGTTTGTCTTTTCCGTAACAGAAAACGTTTTTATTGATGCTACCTTTTTAGTTAATAAGTTTTCTGTTTCGAAACCCAATACGTTCGCAATAAAATTCACCTAAAGACTAAAAAGTAGAAATACCAATACTTAAGAACAGCAACAATGTAAGTAATAGAAATAAAAATTAATATTCATTTTATCGTTTTGGAAATCCGACAGTCCCACTAAAATCCAGTTGAAAATTGTTGACTGAGAAGTAATGTGTTTTGAATGTTTTGGTGTTCTATGATCATTTTGGTTATTTCCTGAAGGAATAGTGCAAATATTTTTTAATACATATTTTGCTGTTATAACTTGATGGTTTTATTAAAGTAGAAAAGAAATTATTTTAAAAATGCATTTCTAATGTTGAAACAGACACTAAAGTTAAATAAAATGTATATTTCTGACATGCTTGGATATTGTTGGACCTACTTTATTTGTAATATTCACTTAGCTATGTATAAATCTATAAAATACTGCAAATATCACGTTTATGCTGATGATACGCAGATTTATAGATTGTTTAATATTCACAATACCGTTGAAAACATTAATCTGATTAATTTGGGCCTGGAACAATTAAATATAAATGCTAAGAAACATAATGTATTCTTAAAATTGAATAAAAGTTTTGTCATGCTATTCTTGAGACCGTTTGTTAAATATCAAAGTAGAAAATTTACCCATTATAGTTAGAAATCTTGGACTAATAATAGACTCTTCTCTTAAATTCAAACAGCAAGTAAGTAAAACTAAACAAAAATCCATTTCAACACTAAAATTGCTTTATTCTAATCATCACATATATACTAGGATTCTATTGAGTGATTCTCTCATTTTATGTAATGTTAATTATTGCGACGTAGTATACGGTCCTTGCTTACACACTATTGACAGAGGTTGCATACATACATGGTATACGTAAAAGGCAGAAAATTTCACATCTGATCAGAGCGACAGGTTGGATGAATATGACTGAACGAAGGAGATTTGATGCAGCATGTTTTTATCATAGAGTAATTAAGCTAGGAGTTCCTCCACATACCGTGTAAACAAAGTTATCTATACAGACATAGTAAAAGTATGGAGACACCCGAATTTCTGTCGTTAAAATTCATTTTTTTACGAAAATGATTAATACAAAAGTTTTTTATGAACTTTTTATCTACATATTGACATATCCGAAAATTGTTGTTATTCAATTGTTTTTGAGTTATGACTTTACGGGATATTTTTTAAATGGCCACCTTTTAATGTTGGTGTCCATTGGAGGATTTTAACGTTCCACCTATGTCCTGCATATTCCCATTTCAATTTCGTCACTCTTTTCAATACGTCCGCGACCCCAGTTCTATCTCTTATCCATTCATTTCTTTTTTGTCTCGTATTGTAATTCCAATCACTGCTCTCTCCATTGCTCGTTGAGTGACATCCAGTTTTGTTTTTACTTCTTTCGTTAATGTCCATGTTTGAGCCCCGTATGTCATTATGGGAAGTATACATTGGTCATATACCTTAGTTCGTAAGCGTTGGGGTATTTTGTTGTTTTTTAAAATATAAGCTAGCTTTCCAAAAGCTGCCCACGTCAGACGTCTTCTTCTATCTATCTGTTTTCTGTTCTCTGTTTTCCTTCTTCAATGTTACAGTTTGTCCTAGATATATATATTCGTTGACATTTTCTAGGATAGTCCCATTTATGTTTATTTGTGAGTTCTCAAGGCACATTGTCTTCGTCTTATCTAAATTTACTTTTAGACCTATTTTCTTAGACGTTTTTTCTAATTCGTTTATCATAATTTGTAAGTCTGTTGTCTGCAAATAGAACTACGTCGTCGCCAAATCTTAAATGATTAATTTTTTTCCCATTTACATTAATACCCCTATTTGACCAGTCCAGATTTTTAAATATTCCTTCAAGTGCCAAAGTTAAAGTATTTACAATTAATTAATTTCCGATTCTGTAAATCGATACAGCCATGATAAACAAAAAAGCGAAGCGATGAACAAAAGCGATATCACTAAGGCTGAATTTTTTTGTTTACGATACATTTTTTTTAATTTTGTGTAATTTGTTAGTGTTGGCATTAGCAATGGCGAGTTTAAGTGAACGTGAAAGAATTGAAATACTTATGATGAGAAGTATAAACCCTATAAAGTACATCTTGTACACGAGTTGGTAGAGGATGATTTTGATAGAAGAATTTTGTAAGGAAATGTCAAATATTTGCAATAATAATGGAAATTTTAACAACAATATTATATAAACAGACGTAACTGCAGATACTTGTCATCGGAAATCCTCATTTAGGATCATATTATAGGTCCATTTTTTATCGATGTCAATTTAACTTTTGGCCATGTACTTACAGTTGTTGCAAAATCAAATTATATCTGTATGTGCTACTCTTTATTTCCATTAAAACAATGGACACCTCCCCAACAACAATATCTGGTTCCAGCAAGATGGCGCCCCACCACACTATGGTGCAAATGTTTGTAAAAAACAAAGTTTACAAAGATAGGCCCAATAACATAGAAGATTTAAAAATTAGAATTACCAGAACGATGGAAGAAATTCCCTGAATTCTTAGAAAATTCTCTTCGTGGTTTTGCAAGTGGAAGACAATTTGAACATTTAATTCACATTTATGTGTTTGTTTGTATTTATTTATGTTTTACTTGTTTTTGATGATATTTTTGTTTAATTTAGTTATTGATTCCTTTCTATTATAACAATAACATTTTCACCGACACTTTTATTACAAATAATTTTTCATAAAATAACAATATTAAACTCGCCCGCCTTTGTTCATCGCTTCGCTTTTGTTTATCATGGATGTATCGTTTACGAATCGGAAATTCATTGATTGTAAATACTTTAACTTTAACCAGCATTTCCTCGAAGAAATTTAATACTACCGAAAAGTTTTTTATACCATTATAAAGAGAAAAAATCTCTATTGAATAGTAGTACAACATTAAAAGGTTACCATTTAAAAAATCCCGTAAAGTCATAACTCAAACAATTGAATAACAACAATGTTCGTATATGTCAATATGTAGATGAAAATGTCATAAAAACTTTTTTCCACTACTAGCTGTGAAGTGGACAATTATTGAGTCTCCTAGCCAACTGAGAAGTTGAATTTCTCTATTAGTGGTTAATAATTTTTTCTATTGTTGACCTAGGTTAATAATGGACAAATTCAATTTTTTTGAGAATCCAAGAATAGTTGTTTAACAAAAACGAGTGAAACATAATTTTGTATATCCAGGAGATTATCTTTAACGTATTTGCTGCTTAAAATTACCTAACACGATAAAATTATTTGAATAAAAAAATGCCATTAGTTTAAAATTCGCGCCCCCATCCCATAACCGCAAATACATAACCTGAATTTATTTATTTATTAAATATGATGGTAGAATCAGTTTTTTCAGGTTTCCAAAGGAGATTTAACCAGGCGAGTTAAGTTACATGAAGAATTTTAAGTAAATTACAAACATTTTGTTGTAGGTGTTTTGAATGGTTAACAGAATCTGGAAGGTCCGATCTGTTGCAAAAAATTCGACTATAAAAACTTAACGAGTATGTGGCGAACACTTGCCATTCCTAAATGAATTACAAGTGTCAATTTCTGAAACCTAATATTCAAATGATGCAAGGTATATTGGCGAAGCAATAAATGAAATTTTTAGATGTTTTATACAAGTGTTTTTAGAATCGATGTAAATAAATGCCCGTTAACATCTCTAGCTATACCAAAACTACTCAAGCTTGCAGCTCAAATACTCCTATGTAAAGAAAATTACGGAGGAACATTCTTAAATTGCAACGTGAAAAGAAAGCACTTCAATTGAAGTTAACATCTCCCAACGATTACTTCCCGAAAGCGGAGCACAAATTGTGAAAGCCCAAGTGGACTTAAAAAATAAACCACTAAGAAGCAGGAGATATACAGAGGAATACAAACAATTTTCACTAAAATTATATTTTACGAGCCCCAAAATGTTAATTTTAAAGTAGGTTTTAAATTTTTGCCAGCTCAAACTGCTACGTGATCATGGTTAGAGTTATATATAAAAATTTAAACAACCCTTGTGCTACATCTTTACAAATACGATATGTAAAGGTGACAAATTGAAGTCGATAGTATTAAACTGCATAGAAAAGCTACAACTACAATGCGGTGCCAATGTTAGGGCAGTAGTAAAATTTTCGAAACCTAATTAAAAGAATAGATGTATCACCGGAAAAACCATACCTTCTCGTAAACGATAAGAAAATCTATTATTTCTTCGATGTCCCCTATTTATTGAAGTCGGTGCAAAATAACTTGATTAAATACGATATAATCTTTAATAACAAAAAAGCATCTTGGAAAGACATTAAAATTTCTACATGTCAGACAAATCTAAACCGCTGCGATTGGCTCCTAAATCAACTAATTTACATATTACTCCGAATAATTTTCAGAAAATGAAGGTGAAATATACCACACAAGTGTTTAGTGAATCAGTTGCAGTTGGTTTATCAACGTATGTAGCTTTTAATGCTTTTTGATTTATTTGCATTCCTGTGCTACTTGATTTTTACAAGAAAAATGTTTATTTTTATTATTTGGCTTAAATTTGGCTAGTAGTGGAAAAATAGTATATACACCATGGTTGTGAAGTCCATTATTGCCTACGCACCATATTTTACTCGGGGTTACCGTCCCTCGCGAAATATGGTGCTAAGGCAATAATGACAGACTTCACAACCTTGGTGTATAATATACTATTGTATTAATCATTTTCGTAAAAATTAATTTTAACGACAGAAATTCGGTGTCTCCATACTTTTAATTCTCTCTGTAGACATATGTGCACAATATCAACATACGTTGAAAAGAAATGCTGACGATTGCCCGACACAATCTTGGAACTTTTAAAAAATCGTTCACGTACAATATCTCAAGTATGTATTATTAATTACCTGCACATCTCAAAACACTTCTACGGGCCAAACTTTGTAAAATTAAACTTAAAAATTTTTTTTTTTTTTTTTTTAATTTAAAATAAAATATTTTTTTATTTTTAATTATTTTTTTTAATTATATAAAAAAAAAAAAAAAAAAAAAAAAAAAAATAAAAAAAAATAAAAAAATAAAAATAAAAAAAAAAACTAAAAAAAAAAAATGGTTAATCTTCAAAATCTGGCCTGCTTCTCTCGACTCCATTAATAAATATTAATAAGGGGGGTTTGGGTGGTGTGTTTTTTGGGGTTGTGGGTTTGGGGTGTTTTTTTTGTGTTGGAGGTGTGTTTTTTTGTTTGTTTTTTTTGTGGGGGGGTGGTGTGTGTTTTTTTGTTTTTGGTTTTGTTTTTTGGGGGTGTTTTGGTTTGGTGTTTGGGTGGTGTGGGGGTGGGGTTTTTAATTTAAAAATTTTTTTTTTTTTTTTTTTTTTTTTTTTTTTTTTTTTTTTTTTTAATTTTTTTTTTTTTTTTTTTTTTTTTTTTTTTTTTTTTTTTTTTTTTTTTTTTTTTTTTTTTTATAAATTTTTATTGGTGGTTTTTTTTTTATTTATTTAGTCCTTTGTAATAAGGATTACATGTTCAAGTTGGAATGGTTGCTTGTTGGCGAAAAGTATTTATTAAATATTTGATATTGAATGGTTCACTTCTTATTATAAAGCGAAGGATTGCTGAACTGTGTTGTATCGGAGGTAGAAACAAATTTTACCCCCCCCCCCAATTTAAAAATCTTTTTTCTTTAACTTTTCCTCACCATTAAAAAAAAAACCATAAATTTTACACAAAAATTTTTTTTTTTCCCCCCCTTTTTTTTTTCTTTCCCTTTCCCCCTCAAATTTAATTTTTTCCTTTATTTTCCTTTTTTAAAATATTCTTTTTTTTTTTTAATTTTATTTTTATTTTTAATTAATTTTTATAAAAAAAATTATTATAATAAAAAAAAAAAAAAAATAAAAAAAAAAATTAAAAAAAAAAAAAAAATTAAAAAAATAGAAGAACAGATAGACCCAATTAGTCTAGCCTGAACTGCCTCCCATTGTAATAAATGACCATCAATATTAGCTTTAAAAGGGGAAAAAAAAAAGAAAAAAAAATATTATTATAAATCATCTTTTTCTTTTTTTAGTTATCTATATTACATTATATTTTCTTATTATGTATCATAATGATAAAAATCAAATGTATTTTAAGTTTTAATGGTTGTTTATTTTACACTAAATTTATTATTATTATTTCTGTGAGTTCCTGCCACGACCTGCCGTCGACTATCTGCAGCATATTTTAAGTGACATTTTATTGAATTGTACGATATAAAACGAATAGGTACTCATAAAATATCGTGCATTAAAGGTTACAAGTTATGTTTTAGTATTATAAACTATTAACTCAAATGCATCAACGAACTTTTATGTTCTTAAGCAATTTATAATGTCAGTTGCATCTAATAAAACTTATCTACCGACTTTATAAAAGCAGTATTGAAGTTACATTATTAGACTATATTTTCTATAGAATTGAATAAGCGTTTGTGATTAAAGTTCATGTACTCACATTAACATTCTAAATTTAATTTGCTTCTACATCGTTGTTGATGTCAATTGCGATTTTCTTAGTTCAAAGTAATAGTATAATGACAATAGAACAAAACAACTCTTCAATTTAATTCGTTTGACGAAGTCGATGTTGTACATGAACGACGATCTTGTTTGTAGGGGGCGTTATTTCAACCCCTTCACTTCTATTTCTTTTATACAGGCATAAATAGCATAGAACATACATTTTATGATATAAAATAAAAATAATAATAGAATACTCTAGAAATGTATAAAATAATAGTAAACATTTCTTTTAGGATCAACTGACAGAACTTATAGGATTTTTTATCGTCTAAAAGAAGTTATACTAAAAATAAACTACATAGTTTATAAATCATGTTCTTTCCAGCTATTGCATAATCAAAAACTTGAGTTATATTGAGAAATATTTCTTTTCGAAAGTATCTACTCAAAATTTTGCATCGAAACATTTTACAGTTACACATTTGCTGATGGAGAAAGACACTTGCAAACACCAATTGTGTAGAATCTTACTCCTTCTTGGCTCAATCTGTTCTGACTAGTGAAACATGAGCTCTCAAATTTTTTACCAGTTTCCAACAAGCACATGTTTGGGTATAGAAAAATTAGACAGTTTTGGCATGTTAGCACATACGATCGCAGAGCGCTACAAGGTGTTCTAAAAATGAAATCAAATGTCTAGTCTTTTTCACGTTTTATTAAATAGTTCAGAAAATGCTAGCCATCCTTTGCTGATAGAGAAGCGCAATTAGTATTGAATTGCAGACACCATGGTTATTAATTTAAATTTTACTCCGCCTTCCTCAAACAGTTCTGGCTAGGTAAACATGTCCTCTCAAATTTTTTACTAGTTTTCAACAAGTACATCTGTCATTAGTTGCATTTTAAATGGTCATCACAGTTATCTTTGGATACAGAAGAAAAATCTGTCTAGGCATAGAAAAATTCAAGGTTTATAGTGGTTTTCAAAAAGATTAAGTCAATTTTGATATTCTAAAAATGGAATCAAATAAGATATCGTATTGAGATTTAGCACATCACCATTCCCGGTTTTGCAGATCTTTCTTATAAAATTTTATTGAATTTGGAGTTGGTCAAGTGTGGACTGTCTCTCAAATTGTCCTACCTGATGTGGAATGACTAATGTAAATTCACATTCACTTTACTACATTTATTATATTGGCTGTTTTTTTGCACTTATTAAGCGTATTTATAGTCTTCTTTCTGACCCATGACGTTTAGTCCTCCTTACGTTTTATTGTAGGTCGTTATATAGTTTCAGGTTTCTGAGGTATAACAGATTTACATGTACCGGGTGACCCAGAGATCTGTAATTGGTTCATAACTTTTTTTTCTATTGAAGATATCGACATGCGGTTTTTACAACCAAGTAAGCACATTTATGCTACAAATATTTTCAATATATGTTCATATACGGAGGTGGTAAACCAAACTGGGCTCTGTATATTGTGTCCGTATGTGAATCATAAATTCGACTATTTATTAAAATTCCAAGTTATTATAAAATTTTCTGTAGCTAGTTTTTTCTAACAAAAAGTTTAATAACGCCGAAACGAAGAGAGCTAGATCCATAGTATTCTATACAAAGTCCTATTATTTTTCATGTTAAAACTAATTATGTAAAAATATATAGGGCATTTTATTTGAAAAAAAACCTAACTTTGGTTTACCACCCTATATAGGAACAATCTGTGTATAATGAAAATATTTTTAGAATGCGTAGGATAAGGGGGCTTATTTGGTGGCGAAAACCGCATGTTGATATTTTCAATAGCAAAAAGTTATGGACTTGCTTGCTATAGGAACGGACTTGAGGCAAATAGTAATAAAATATTCCTGTTTTTGAAAAATTACATATTTTTGCTTTTCTTTACCCTTCAGGGTTTTCATTACATTTTAATCAGGGTCTTGAGTTTTTACATGTGCTAAACTTTCTCATTTGTATGCGAACCACTTACATATCCTCATCACCTAGTTATGATCCTGCGTATGATTTGCTTATTTATTCGTATGGTACGTTATTGTATTGTGTTGTAAGTGTTATGTATTGTACCTCAGAAGATCTTGTACAAACCTATATAGTCTGGTGACCAAACCGTGTGCAATTGTGGATTGGTTCGTCTTGGCAAAGCATATGTTTCAAGGTTTAGGATCACTACTAAAATCTAAACATGCTAACTCTTACCCACCTTAGTATACATATGAAATAATATTGATTACGTGTGTAAACATTATAGAAGATATTAATTAATGCAAATACTAAATATTTCAGTACGTGTTACGTTACCCGAGTCCAAACCTAGGTGTCGCAACACTTATTATTCGTATTATAAATAAGAACATAAAATATAACAGCACAGCCATTGCATGACTACATATAATGAACTGGCCGGCCAATTTGGGTTAGAAATCGAACCCTATTAAACAACATAGAGCTGCATTTTAAATGGCTTGTTTTTTTTTTATCAAACCCCGAGACTTCTATTGTTGGATCATCATTTCCAAATTGGTAAGTTTCTGTTAAGTTGATTTTTGTCCCATTCTTGTTTTAACGCAGCTTTTCGTCGAATTTTTAATGGATTTCTACAAGCTATAACATATTTAAGAATAACGTTTTTTTAATTTCAACTAAACTGTTTTCATTTTTTTGCCTTAGTTAAGGCGCGAAAGCTGTTGTTTTTGCTAATTTATTTCATTGGTGAGGAGTAGATTTTAAATGTTTATCACTTACTTATTCGATAAAGAAATTGAAAGTCTTATTTGAATGTATGCCGTGTACAGTTTTACAGTTTTACTGTTGATAATTGAAATTATTTTTCTTCATCTTAAGGCGATGAATTTTGCGCGAATGCACTTACACAAATAAGAATAGTTTCTGCAAATGGTGACGTTTTGATTCGGAAGTATTTGTTGCTCTTGATGACCGTTGGCAAGTTTAGCTGGTACTCAAACACTTGGTGTTTACCTCGAAGGGTGCTTACCACGACGGGTTATCGACAAACGGCCTCACCAGTAACTTGACGACTTCTTCGAGCATTTCAAACCGCTCAACGCAGATCAGCCACCGTTATTAGCCGCAATTATTTCTTCAGGCAACTTTTCCGGTGCTAGTCGTTGAAATCTGATTAATCGGGGATGTTTAAGGCTGTAGAACGGTCTTTAACTGATAGTTAGATTGCAAAGAAAAGTTAGCCCAGAATTAAATCGGATTATACGGGTGAAAATAAACAAAACAACACTGGTTGCGTACCAGAATTGAAGTAGTATTCAGCTTTGCTGTTGGAAACAGTTATAGCTAGAGTCACTACAGCAGCTATCAAGACGTACCGAAATTTATTCAGTATTCCTCCATAGTACGCAGTAGTGAAACCGGAAGTGATACAAACTTTTGATTTTTAAATGGAACACCCTGTATGTTATTGCATTTTTAAAATCTGCATAATTTTCTGATTCTAATGATACCACATAAGTGACATTTCAAACGTAAATTTTTTTGATTTTGTTACACCCGGTATATTCAAAATAAAATACAAATTATAGCGCCACATGTTGCCATCACTTTTAAAGATCAACAACTTAATTGGTGATATAATTTTCATTATTTCAATGCCAAAAGCACAATAATATAAACCTGGACTGACATCAACTGACATTTACAAAATTACAATATACGGTATCTTCATAAATATAAACAAAACACCGCTAATTAAATTTTCAAATATTAAAAATTACGCGCTGATTGGCAACAGATAGTTCTAAGTTACCTACAATAATAGTATTCGCAACATTCCAAACAGCTGTGGGGGAACTATTTATTATACAAAACTGTCAAATGTTTCAAAAGTGATTTCGGAGCCCTCTGCGATGGTATCGTAATTGTCCAACTCAAGCTTCTTACGCGCGACATGTCAGTGGCGTCACCACCAAAAGCGCGTTTCGTTTATTCATGTATTTCACTAATTAATTATTTATTTCTGTTATTAATTTACATACGTACTTGTTAATTTAACTTGATTGCAATTATTGCAACAAACGACAGTGTCCTATGTGAATTTTATTTTCATAATTTTAAAGCCCATAACACTTAAATTTATTAGACAAATATGCTAAGTGACATAGAAAGAAGAACACCCAGTAATAATGAATTTATTTGAACAATTTTTGGTATACTAGTGTATACGAATTAGATTAGTAAACGATCACAATTTGATAAAAATTAAACTGTTAACTTCTTCAAAAAACTTAATAATGTGTTGCTCCACCACAATGTCTTGTGCACTCATTAACACGTCTGGGCATACTTCTAATGAGGTGATCAATTTCTTCTTAAGGTATCTCATTCCATGCTATCTGTAACTGATGCTGCAAAGCCGCTAGAGTTTATGCAGGGTGAGGTAAATTGAGTAATCTTTTTCCCATAATATCCCAGACGTGCTCGGTGGGCGAAAGATCGGGAGATCTTGGTGGCCAAGGCAACAAAGCAATTTGATTGGCCTCAAAATGAGCCAAAGAAACCCTAGCAACATGAGGTCGTGCGTTGTCTTGTTGGAATGTGCTGTTGGGGATGGTCTGAACATAAGGTACAATATGGGGTCTACGACCTCCTGGATGTAGCGCGCAGCGGTCATGTTACCTCTAATGAAGACCAAAGGTGACCTACTTCCAATAGCAATAGCTCCCCATACCATAACTCCAACTGTGTGGTGCACATGCCTATTCACAGAAAATTGGGGATCTTGTCTTTCACCGCGCCGTCTTCTCACCCTTGCACGACCGTCATGCATACCCAAACAGAATCTGGATTCATCACTAAAGACACTTGAATTCCATTCTTGGTTCCAATTTGCCCGTTCTCTACACCACGCTAGACGATAACGTCGATGCTCTGGAGTCCCAAAGGTTCTTATCCGTCTATAAACGGTTCGCATCCCAATCGGTCTTCCATGTTCTTCAAACCACTGGTCCGCAATCGCCCGTGTAGAAGAGAAGCGGTCCCGTAAAACCAATAGTCTAAGACGGCGATCTTCGCGTTCTGTGGTTCTTCGACGACATCCTGCACCTCTCGCTCTTCGGCCCTCTTGGTTCCATGCCCGAACACAGACTGCCACAGTGTTTAAACTCCGTTGCATTCTAGCGGCTATATCTCTCATAGACAAACCAGCCTCACGCAGTCCCACAATTCTACCCCTATCAAACTCTCTTAATTGCCGAAAATTATGGCGTCTTCGCACTTGAATTAAAGAAGCTCTTTGAAATGCAATTTAAATCGCTTAAATGACAACTGTACTTACAAATGCTTAATTCATTGTTTTTGAATGAGGTTAACAAAACAACCGCTAGGGCAATATGGCTGAAAAATTGATCGTTTTTTATCTTAATATAAACAAATATATTCCCAAAAAAAATTTACAAAATATTTATTATTACTGGGTGTTCTTCTTTCTATGTCACTTAGTATATGTATAAACAACAAATACTTTCACATTATTAAAAGTAAATAAGTAGTTTTGCGGCTCATGTATTGCTAATGGAATTTGCTTAAATTCTCATTACAGAAATCCTAATAGTTGACATTCCTTAGTATCATTAACAACAGATTAGCAAATATTTAAAATGTTTTTATTAGTTAGTTAATACTTTTAAAGTACAGCCTATTCTATTTCTGTAATTAAAAATCGAACTTATTTTTTTTTATTTTCATGAACGATTAAACTGTTGTGTTCATTTGTAATCCAAATATAAAAAATATTACGAGGATGTATTGATGTCTAGTTAGCCTAGACCAGTTCCTTGCATAAACAAAATATTGCGTTACCATAGCAACGAACAATAACTTATTAGAAGTGTCAGTGTAAAGCTTGACGTCAAAAAAAGTAAACCAGAGTCACGCAATAAATTAAATGAAAAAGATGTCCACCGAAATTGTGAAAATCGAAAAATTGGAGTATCGAGCCATCATCAAGTACCTGTATTTAAAAGTGTTAAGAGGTATGCAGATTTACGAAGATATGCTTAATACCCTTGGTGATCAATGTCCTTCGTATGCGACCGTTAAAATTGGAATGCAAGCTTCAAAAGAGGTAAATTTTCCATTGAAGATGATGACCGATCGGGAAGGCCAGTTTCTGTGTCAGTCCCCAAAAATATCGATGCAGTTCATGACATGATTTTATCAGACCGTCGAATTGGGCTAAAACGGATATCTGAAGCATTGAATATTTCAATAAATTCAAAGCAACAATTGATGGAATGTCGACACTCTGGTTCTCCAAGACCTAAGAAGTTCCGTGTCCAAAAATCAGCTGGAAAAGTTCTTGCTTCAGTTTTTTGGGATTGTCATGGAGTAATTATGATTGATTTTTTGGAAAAGGGTAGAACAATAACTAAAGATTACTATTCGACATTACTGACCACGCTACGGGAAAATATTAAAGAGAAAAGACGCGGAAAGCTATCCAAAGGTGTTTTGTTTTTGCAGGACAACGCCCCTGCACACAAATCTCATGTTGCCATGCAAAAAATTCGTGATTTAGGGTTTGAATTACTAGAACACCCCCCTTATTCACCCGATTTGGCTCCGTCCGACTATCACCTCTTTCCTCAACTGAAAAAAAGTTTAAAAGGTCGTACATTTTTTTCCAACAAGGAGGTAATAGAAGCTGTGTAGGTCTGGTTTGTAGATCAAGAAGAAACATTTTTTTGAGAGATCTAGAGATGTTGCAGGTTCGCTGTAATAAATGTATCCAATTAAGAGGAGAATATGTTGAGTAATAAAATATTTTGACATTGAAATTTTGTTTGGTTCTATAGTAGGCTAAGAATTTTTCAATATATCCTCGTACTTGTCAACATGGTTATTTTTTTATTTTATAAATGTTTAAACTATTACTGTTCATATTTAATTCTACTAAATAAAATATTTTAAAATTTCTTGTAGTTTGGTGACAAGTGATTGACAACGCGACACCGACGCCACTGTTAATGCTTTTAGTCGCTATTGCGATAACGAATGCGGCCGAATGCACTAACATCCATGCGCGACACGAGGCATTCTTTGGACGCGCGGGCTGTAATTCAATAGTAAAATTTAGAAATTTTATTTATATCGCTTACAAGTTCTCAAAAATGGCGACCCTTAATAGTTATTTTCCTACCGAGTGTCGAAAGTAGCGTGTATAGAGACACTCGCACGATATTTCCACTTTCGCACGAGTTAGGAACAATATTTTTAAACGGTTTGAACAACATAACTGAAACTAATTATTATAATTTTCAATTCCATCGGAGACAAATTCCTCTATAATCTGGATACCTTAAACCGTTGCTATGGTGATGTTGTTTATTATTTTAAATTGTTTCTTATTCTCGCTGTGAATTTCTAAAAAGTGTGTTATCTCCTCTAAACTGTAAACGATAAAATAATGATAGTGATCTGTAAACTCTGAAATATGGATAATGATGAAGATAGTATTTTGGAAGCAGCAAATGAAACTAGCCTCAAGTTGTTGCCCCGTAAATGCCGGCAACGCTATGAGGAAGCTTATAGTAAGTTTATGGAGTGGCGAAAGCAACTTCGTTTTCACAAAACGTCCTGCTTGCGTATTTTGGAGAGCTGTCGAAAAATTGTTCCAAACCGAAAATCGAGAACTTTAACTGCTGAAAAAGTTAATAAATTTACAAAAGAAGCGCCAGACGGCAAATATTCCTATAAACAAAAACCCTTCATCAATTGAAGTTTCAATTTTGGGTAATTTTGATGTTCGGAATGAGTGGAGCCATGCGAAGGAACGAATTGGTTCAATTAAAAATTGACGATTTAACTGATGTCGGTTCGGCCGTAATTGTAAAATTAGGTGACACCAAAAATAAAAAGGATTGTGTTTTCACGATAGTTGACGAGTTTTACGGTATCAATCGCAAATATGCTGCTCTTTGACCACCAAATACGTCTGAACGTCGCTTTTTTTTTAATTATCAGCGAGCCAAATGCACTAAACAGCCCGTTGGATTCAACAAGATAGGTAGCATCCCAAAATTGATTGCCTTGGTTTAGAGGAACCCTCATCTTACACGAGCCACTGTATGAGGCGATCATCTTCCACCATTTTTGTGGATGCTGGTGCTACGATTGAAGATTTGAAACGCCACGGTGGATGGGATTCTTCATCAGTGGCGGAAGGTTACATAGCAGAGTCTATTGGGCACAAAATGAAAGTTGCTAAAACAATCACTTCGGCCGTTAAAAATTCGTCAGAACCTTCGACAGAAACTAATCCAATTACTGATAACTTGAAGAATGAAGCAGAATCATCCATCATGACAACTTCTTCAACAATTGTCAAATCATCAAATTTGGCAAAAATGTTTGAAAATTCAAATAAAAAGTAATACATTTCAATAACTGCACATTTAATAATGTAACTTTCTAGTTCTATTAATAAAGATTTTATTCAAATAATAATTGTGCACAATTATTTAAATTCTAATAATCCGAATTTGTGTATAAACTATAAAACTAGAAAATTGACGATCGGAATAGGACTTCATTCATTGGCCGAATTCATATCATGCACCGTGAATGATATGAATTATTTCCACACTGGTCAGTGATATTTTGAAGTTTCGATCTCAGGTTGCTACTTTGATATGGTGTCACTTTCGTGACAAGCCGTCTAAAAGAAGTATATTATGTTCCAAAGGTAAAAAAGGTAGACAACAGCAAATTATTGTCTGCATGTGTGCACACAAATGTAGTCAAGCCTTCGTTGAAATTTATTTCTTTTCGTTCTTAAATTATTTCTAATCTTATCAGCACAGGTATTAAGTTCATTTCATAAGTTTCTGTTTACTCGATGAAAGTGACAGTAGTTTTCCATAAACCATCTTTGCTTACTTCAGCTACCCGATCAGTGTTCATCCATACAGAAAGTGTCCCCACTAATGTGTAATAAAGTTCCCCGTTCCGAAATCTAGAAATCACTTGTGATTATTAAGATCATATCTCTAAATTTGAGAGAAATTCCTTTTGAGATCTTCTCCTTCTTGAGATCCTCTCTTAACAAACTCTTCTTGAAATTTGATTCCAAAACCTTCTGCATCTTTAACTTGAAATATCTGGTAAATACACTGTTTTCTTTTGCTTGTAACCGAAATCTAATTTACTTCACCACTGCGTACTATGGAGGAATACTGAATAAATTCCGGTACATCTTGATAGCTGCTGTAGTGACTCTTGCTATAACTGTTTCCAAGAACGAAGCTGAATACTGATTCAATTCTGGTACGCAACCAGTGTTGCTTTTGTTTATTTTCACCCGTCTAATCCGATTTAATTCTGTTAAAAATCTGTTACAGTCAAAAAGTGTAATTTATTGTGTATATGGGATGTCCCAAATTTCAATCAATTATCTATTTTAAAACTAAGGGAGATACGGGGGATGTACTATGATCCTATTACACCCGGTATAGTGTGTAATTTGTGCAAACATTTTGGAATTTTAAGGTTATTATTCCCTACGATAGTTATTATTCAATTTACAAACCACAAATTCCTGAAATTGTTTAAATGATTTTTTCGATGATATGTGATTAACTATTTCTGAAATAACCTCATCATATAAAGAATCAGCCGATGAGAAAAGTTCTGACAAAATTGATACTGTTTTTAAATTCATGTGTGGCTTTTTTTATATAAAGGTTATGATTGGAGATTGATCTTCACCGATCGATTTTTCAGTTCAGATCAACAAAAAGTTTTGGTATAAGTTGCAAAAATATAATAAATAAAACTATGTATTACTAAATTTGTCTAAAAATTAATCCACGCGAACTATCCATCCCGAATGAACTCTATGTATGTACTATAACGACGCATGTAGCAATAACTTTGAGGTTAGATTAGATTTTATTAAAAATATCTGGGGTTGTTATTGCACTAAATTAATCCTGATTTCAAGAATTTCCTATAGGATAATGTCTCTGAGGAATTTTCAGAGTTGGTCTGGGATTCAGGGAAATGATTTTCTAGTTGGGTTGGTTTTTCTCCGTTTCGCAAGCCTGTGGATATTTATATTTCTTCATACCACTGAAAAATTTAACTTTCGAAGTTTGCTGAGAAGTCTTACCCAGTTCCGCGATGTTGCGGTTTTAAATTACGGTACCACATTCTTATTTGGTAGGATCTGAAAAAAGAATTTTCTTATCGACATCAAAAAGGAATTATTTTGATATGATTTCTCGTCTTTGCTTTCATCGTCCGATCTGCCACACCAACCTCTAGTTCATTTCAACGAACCTGGGCCTACAGTCAGCAGTGACCTCTAAGTATTTATGTTTTGTAGAATTAATTATGTAAGTTAATCCGAAATTTAAAAAAAAACTTTGAATCTTATGTTTTTAGTGGCGAAGTGTTTTCGTAATTATGTGCATATTAACCTTTGGTGCGACTTTAATTTACCGAATTGACATTTTGTGCGTATTTAAGTATTGCAAGACGCGCAAAGTTAAGATGTAATAGACAGACCGCTTCGTTTTGATTTGTATGAGCGCAGAAAACATTTAGTCTGATAAGTTGTTTTACTAATACAAAATTGCGATCAAGTGATCAATTTGATTTTCACTATTTTAATAATGTTAATCCCATGTGAACTTTGTTTAATTGGTAAGTTTATGTTTAAATGGAATAAATTTTGTTGATTTTTTTTTAACGAGCTTTTTTTATTTTTTTTTTGTGTTATGTTTACTTTTAACAGATTTGTGACGGTACTTTCTTAAGGTAAGTCAACAGCAAAGTACCACTTCTGGACTGGCTTTCAGTGAACAAGGGCTGAAACCGTAATAACGTCGTGTCCTTATTTGGCGCACTCCCAATTTTGACTAATTTATCGATTTTGCAACTATTTACCTTACCGTTTTACGAAGGCGAATCATCTAGCGTCCCATCCCACTGAGCTACGGAGCAACTCCTATTTATGTTGGGATTTTAATTCAAAATTATCGCTACCATATTTTTGCATGTAACATTACTTCGATCCGAAACGTTTCTTGTATTATGTGTTTGCCAATACCACAGAAGGTCCGGTCGCTAGAAGGGGATAGCCCCTCTTTCTAGCAAGGACAAACTTTGAGGTAAATATTTTTATTTAACGGATATTAGCATTTTTATTTTATGATATGTTGTTATTAATTATAAATAGTAGTTAAAAATTACACCTATAAAACTTTGAGATCTTCGTTTCAAAAATATTAGTATTTTAATTCTTATATGTTATTTCTACGTAATTATAAGAACAATTTATTGATAATTTGCTTAAAGACTTACCTAAAGATTTCATGACGTATCTTAAAGTTTGATAATCTTAGGTTTAATTTATAATTGTTAAAATTATAAGTATTTGTGTTAGATAATAATAAGTGTGAGTGTAATGACGCACTCTCAGGGGTAAAACGTTTTGGTTGTCATTTTGACACGGTTTGATTGTGGAAGATGTTTTTATCTAACCATTTCTTTATCCTTCAGATGACTTCGTCTTGTTGTCGAAAAATTAAAAGAAGAGATTGTTTTAGATTTGGGGTGGAAGTGGGGATAATGTGGACTAAAATAGAGAATTTCCAAGAGAAGATAGAGAATGATCTTTATTATCATAAGTAATACAACGAGTTGGTATGAAATTGCTGGAAATTTTCGAAACAAATACGAGTGATTTGAGAATTTTCTGCAATTTCGTACAACGGAGTTGTGTTCCAGGAAATTTTAACGCGTGAAAATTTACGATAAATTCAACCGTGATTGGTCCATCAGACAAAATTAATGAATCTGATTGGTCGAGAAATGTGAGTGGAATTTTAAAAACAATACTAAGTATTCCTATAAGAATAATATGAACTTGAAACAATATATGATAATTTAAATGATTTAAGCATTTTCAATTGGAACTGAGAGATAATTGGCATTACACTTAATGCTAGCAATTACAATTCTTTTGAATGGCGAATTTCAAGCAGAAGCTAAGAAGCTTGAAAATTTGTATTACATTATTTCTTCTGTCTGCAATCAATCACTAGGCAATGAGTAGAAGTCGAAACACTTAATCATTTTTGATATAAATTTTGCCTTGAAACGAAATTTTTATTGTTTTATTATTTTGACAAAATACTAGTTTTAATGTTGGTAATCATTTAAAAACGGTTTTATGTCTGCATGTACGCGCAAATTAAACGTTTAAGTACACAATTTGCGCTGTGAACGTATGATTTATTACTTTAAGCATTTTGGCGGTGCATGCATTTAAAGTAAATTTTTTAAATTATACGTTCCATGCTAAAATTTATATTTTTTATGGGGACAAAATTAAGTACATTTAATTACTTATATATTAAAACAATACTGAATTGAATGAGCTACTATTAAAATTATTGAATATATTTTATAAAATACCGCTGGACAATAAAATTCTTAAGATTTATCTAACACATAAAAACATACGAACATACATTTTTTTTTGATAATCAAACATTTCTTTATCTGCTCGTTAAAAACGGAAAATAGAAAGTTATTTTATTCGGGAATTTCATACAACATATTGAAACAACACGAGAGTTATTGTGTAGAATGAATTAATTATACAGATTTATCTCAAGTTTCCTTATAAATATTTATGTGCTCGTTAAGCTTGTAGAATTTTTACAGCATGACGAAAACTTTTCAAATTTCATATACAATGGAAAATGATACGAGAGTATATTCTGATTTTGTAATGTGTAATAAGTGAGTGCGAAATCTATGAAGGGTATTAAGGAGTATCAGGTCGGATAAAAACACAAGCCAGAATGGCTTCAACTAATGGGTTCGAGATCATCCTTTGGAGATCGAGAGGAAATTGAAAGCTTTCATCAAGTTAGATAGTGGCTTTTTCTTTATAAACAATTTGACTACATAGTGACACTTTTCTTCTTGTACAAAATGAAACTTGCAAGTAGCTACCAACATAAAATAAAAGTTTTCAAATAATTCGTCTTTGTCTGAAATTTGATTTTTAAACTAAAAGAGTCTGTCTGAGAAAGTTTTCGCAAGAAATGTTTTTTCGCTATAACATCGAAATCGAGTTTATTCCGTTTTTTTGGTAGCGTATAAGAATTTTTATACCTGCATGAACATATTCTTTAGGGCTGATTTAAATCAAAATTACAAGTTTAGCAGTTTGGATTTTATTACAGTGTAAAAAAAAGTTTGGCGTATCGATTTTTATATTCTTTAGCTCAGTTGTGTCAATGTGGAAGTGGTTGAAAAGGGGCAATTATCGTTATCATTTACATCGATCCAAACGTTTCACCATTTTATATCAAGATTACAACTTCTCTCGCGATGGAATTGATTCGATAAAATAGACTTTTACGCCTAACCGCTAATAAAAAGTAACAGTAAACTTGTTAGTGTAGCGTGTTTTGTATGTGAGGTATTTGTGATTCTCATGAATCTTCTTTTATGTATAATTTATTTTCAAATGAACACATGTCATCAAATGTTATATAATTTCTGCATAAAATGTGGCAGTTGTAGCATATTGAAATTTTAATGATGGTACAGTACAATACGAATTTATTTCCAAATCAACAGTCCGTATGACATATGCAAGTAAGTAGAAAGTTTAGTTAGTTCGACAATTGAGTAAATCGCATTGTTTACTTTCTGGCCATTGTAGTTTTTTTTAAATAAGCTTAGAAGATTATTCCTAAGAACATTAGTAATAAAAATAAATAAGAGATAACTTTTCCAACTAACTAATTTATTATTGTGGGTGATACAATAACCACCACGAAAACGAGTAAGTACTCTTTAGAAATAAAACAGACTTGCAAAAATACGTTTAAATCATAAAAATGTAATACTTTAAACTAAACATAAAATTAACGCATAAAAATCAATCTAGAACTACCTATACTGAAAATTTTTCATAAAAAAATAAATCAAAATTTTATGAGTTAATTCGCAGGATAACAAACAAAACTAATTATTTTCTATCCATTACAAAAACAAATAACGTCAGTCCCTTAACTTAAAGGTCGGTCAACGCATTTAGTTTCACACATAAATTCATTTAAGCAGAATTAATATTCACACTTCAAAAACAAAACGTTTTCGAAAAATTCAACGACTCAAACTAAAATAATGTAAAATACTTGTGTAGCATTTCAATTCAATTTATAAACAAAATGATGTTCATTAAACGACGTCAAAAGAATCAGCCGCATAATAACCCAGAAATCGTTTCTTAAGTCGTAGGATTTCGTCAACATTAAGTTTCACTCACCTAGCACAATATTTTGGAAACGCAAAACATTCATGCATGCATTTAATAAAATTTCATAATTTCTTAATTATGATAATCAACGCAAGTTAAGAAATTCCTCAATTTGATCTGCACTTGACGCTATTATTAGAAAAAACAACGAATGGAAAGTGTACTACCATTGATTATAAACTTCGGAAGATACGCAAGTCTTAATGTTTTTTTCATAACTACATCTGTCACAAGCAACGGATGCCCCTTTTACCCTCGTTCACCAAACTGTTAATTTGTAAAGTACTGACACGAAAGATTGATTCTGTAACTGCATCGCATAAATGCAACATCGGTGTCTACATTCGAGAATGATTCAAGAATCAAACTCAGCAGTTTCCATAGCCGTTCGTTCTTATAGCAAAGTAAGTAACTTGCACGTGCACAATAAAAAATAAATATGTGGACTCAACTAATTTATCTTACTACGAATTTATTTTTAAATTTTGCTTCAAACTTCAATAAAACAACAATTTAATTGGTAAGAAATAAAATTTATTTGCATCAATACAAGTTATGATAAAAACATCATTTTTATGTATTTTTATGTAATTCTGGTTATTATTTACATAAGCAATTTATTCGCTTCGAACCCAGTTGGAAAAGGTGCATCTGCTGAGTTTTTTTTTGAATCGAGAAGGACGTCTTCGGTTGAAATTTGCTTTGATGCGCAAGCTCTAAAAAGGAAAAAAAAATAACATAAATTTACTGATAAAAGACATGCTGAGTCAATTGTATTTAATTTTGAATATTCTTTTCAAAATTAATTACACACAAAACTTTTAGTACCTTCTAATGACAACTTTGAATGTTCCAATAACAAATAAAAAAAAAGTTGTTAAAGTATTTTTCAATTTTCTTAGAAACCCTTTTGATCGCTATACAGGGTGCGTCTTGCCGATAGCATGTTAGACGAATAATGACAACGAAAAAACCGATTCAGCTGAAAACGTGTAACTTTATACGAATGCACATGGTTTACTTACTGAAAACATGTTTATGGCGGTGTCACTTCCGGTTACTTTCCATTATTAAGAAAAAAAATAATTTCAGGCCTTAGCAACGAAACCTTGAATCTACTGAAAATTAATATTTCACTTTAAATTTGGTGTAATTTTGTTTTCGTGCAAGTGGCAATTCTTATATTTGACAGCTGTCAACATTGATTGTTCTGATTTTAAAAAAATGGAACGTCTTACAAAAGAACAACACATTATCATTGTGAAAACCCATTAGAAAAATGGGGAAAGTTATGCTGAGACCGCTCGCAAACTTCGCGGATTTCTCGGTCGAGAAAGTGCACCTATTGTTTCAACAATGGACAGCATGTGGTTCTAGCACGACGACGCCAGCTGCCACACCGCGCATGAAAGAATTGATTGCAGCGACGATTTCCATACAAACTGATTTCACGAAATTCTGATGTCAACTGACCGCCTCGAGATCATGCGACTTAAGATTTCTTTCTTTGGGGTTTTATGAAATCTCAAGTTTATGCGAATAAACCAGAAACAATTTCTGAGCTCAAGGCCGAGATCCAACCCGTCGTCGGTGAGATACAGCCACATGTTTGTGAAAAAGTCATAGCAAATTTCATGAAAAGAGTAATGGTCTGTCAGCAGAGCCGTCGTGGCCATTTGCCGGATATTTCATTTCATTCTTAATCGGAACATGTTTACTTTACAATGCAATAAAAATATTACAACTCGCTTACAAAATACGTGTTTTTATTTCCAAATAAACTCCTATTGAGAAAAGCAGTTAAGCTGAACTTTGTACAACAGTTAGACATGGTATTGAAGTATGTTTTCAGTATTAGAAATTTTTGAAATTTATTTCTAGTGGAGGACCAGGAGTAACGGTAGTTAAGAAATTAAAATTGTCAAGGAGTCAATTTTTTTAAATTGTAAGTGAATTTTTTTATATTCTCATTCGATACAAAATTTAATTGCCTAATCGCTGATACATCATGTTCCTATACCTAAACTGAATGATTTTCGTGTTAACTGTTTTTTTCTACTTTCTTTTCTTTCGTGTTATTTGCTTTTTTTTACTATTCTGGTGATCATGTAGTAAATTAATAGTATGCTTTGCAATCTGTTTTGCTGCCTGTCACATGATACCTTCAATCAGTTGGCTAAAACGGATTACAAAGCACACTATTAATTTACTATATTATCTCTAAGAAAAGTAGAAAAAAAGCACAGAAACCAATTAAATTCAACAGCAGTTCTAGCTAACTTCAGTCAACTAGAAAAACAACGAATCACTTGAAAGTTGTTGACAGTGAAGTGAACACTCAGCTGCTGGATACCGAACTTAAAGGAATGGCTTACGTTTTGATCTCAGTTTCAGCAAATCCATCAAAATGAAGATTTCGATAACGCGAGTAAGTTTCAATATCTTATTCAGAGTATGGAGGCTGGATCCGAAGTTCTTGAAGTGATAGCACCATTTCTACAAACCGCCCTACATTACCTGCAGCTGTGGAAGCCTTGAACGAACGATTTGGAAAAGAAGACGTCTTCCTTCAAGTTTACGTGAGGGACCTTTTCAAGATTGAAACTGGGAATGTCTCATCAAGAGAGGTGTCATCTCTGTTGTGTATGAACTCAAAGCTGGAGTATTACCTTAATAGAAACGTTAAAAGCCTTCAAGTTAAAAGCGCAGGACCCAACAACATGGATATTTCCGTTAGTGGAATCAAGTCTTTCTGACAAGGTGCTGCAGTTATGACAACGCAGTACAGAGTCTCAGCGAGATGGACAAAAGGAAGAGCCAAATGAGTCAAAACTTGATATACTCATGTAGTTTTTGAAGAAGGAAGGACGACTTCAACAGTAGCTTAATCTCGTCAAGGATGGCTTCAAAGACAAATCCAGCTAACAAAGAAAGTTTTTCACATCAAGAAAGAAAAGGGAAGGATGTACACCAGCAACATCATCCGGTTTGTTTCAAGAGCAACAAAGTCGTCATGCTTCTGTGGTAAGGGACAAACGAAAACTGTGAAAGCAAGTGATATGTCTCTGGAAGAAAAAAAGGAGATTGTTAAAGATAAAAGGGTTTGCCGGAAGTGTATCAGACACGGTCATCAGAGGAGGAAGTGTCAAACTTTTATAAAGTGTCATGACTGCCGAGAACCTTATCATACTCTTGTTTGTGAAATATTTGAGAAAAGTGCAACGAAAGAAAGCAATATATTAATAGCCAAAGAACCAGCGCATTCAAATGTATCTCCTCCACCAAATCAACCGGCAACGATTGCAGTAAAAACAATGTGACTTGTTCCAGTGAGGTTTTACTGAAAATTGCGGTTGTACGAAAGTGCTGGGGAAATGCTATGCTTGTTTATTATTTGATAATGGATGTCAGAGAAATTGCATCAACTCAAACACAGTGATAGGAAGTGAAGTGTCCAGTAGTGTTCTTTTTAATGGAACAGTCACTAAAGCGAAGAGGCTTAGTGTTCATGAAGTAACAATCAGCACTATCTTTAACGAAGGAAATTCCATTGTGATTAGCTTGAGAGAAATGCCAAAGCTAGGAAAAGTGCCTAGGATCACCAATATTCAACTCAAGAAAGAACTGGCTCGTCTGCACCTTAATATTCATGATTGTGAAGGTGAGTTAAATCAGTCTCTTGAAGTAGATATTGCGATAGGAAGTGATCATTGGGGTACACTCATTAAAGGCAATTTGAGGAAGCTAAACAATGGACTAGTGGCAGTTTCTACTTTGTTTGGATGGACTATTTCTGGACCTTTGAAGAATGAATCAGCAGCAATGTCTAGTGTTGAAATGTTCCAGACTGAACATGAAGTCGCAAAACTGTGGAACCTGGAACTAATTGGAATAAGGAATGAGCCTACTATCATCTCAGAGCAAGAGAAGGCGGGAAAGCTAAATAGTATTTTGAAGAAACTGTATCGTGAAGGAAATGGAAGATACTGTGTCTACCTATCATGGACTAGTGAAGATATGAAGTCTCAACTCCCCAGTAATTAGAAATCAGCATTTCAGAGCATTCACTCTATCACACGAAGACTGGAAAAGAAAAATAAAATGAAGGACTACGGAAAAGTGTTTGAGCAATGGGAGGAGGAAGGACTAATTGAGGAAGTCAATTAGACTCTACCATGGAGGTCACTTTTTACGTCATCACCCCTTTTTTAAAGGAAGCAGCGCTAATCCAGTCTGAGCAGTCTTTGATGCATTCTGTAAGAGTGGAAGAGCACCGAGTCTGAATGATTGTTTGTTTAAAGGTCCGAACTGCATCGAACTGCTCCTATTATCAAACATATCAGACATATCAGCACAAAGGGTTGTCTTTGGAGTCACCTGTAGCCCATTTCTACTTGAGGCTGTCTTACAGTATCATCTACGGAATTCTGCTCAAACGGAAGAATTTAAGAATAAGTTAACGCAGTCTTGTTCTTGGGTTAAAGTGGAATAAGAGTTAAGTCTTTCTTTTGGAGAGACTCCAATTTCTTAGAAGTTAAATATGAGGGCAGCGTTGATTATTCTTCATAAAGTGTTCGACGGTCAAAAGTTATGTTGGGATGTTGATTTACCGAACGACATGCAAATTGAGTTTATGAAGTGGGTATCAAGTTTCTCCATTATTAACGAAGTGAAGATTCCTCGTCAATTTAATGGTGGTGCTATTGGAAAGGAATTGTATTGTTTTTGTGATGCCAGACAGGATGCGTAAAAACTACTCTGTGCACCTTCTGATGGCAAAGTCAAGGATAGCACCAAAGGAAGGAAACACAATTCCGAGGATGGAGTTGATGATGGCTTGTCTCATTGGAGCATTGAACCATGTGAAAGTGTTTTAGGATATGAAGACGTTTAAACGATTTACTGAAGTGACTCATCCACAGCTTTGGCATGGATAGAAAGAAATGGTGAGTGGGGCACTTTTTTGGCAATCGAGTGAGAAATATTTTAAAGTCGTCATCAGCATCAGAATTGAGACATGTTATTGGACAGAATAATCCAGCAGACCTTTCTTCAAGATGCTGTACTGCAAGTAAGCTACTGGAATTGCGTTGGTGGGAGGGTCCAGCCTGGTTATATGATGGCGTTGAAGCTCATCTCAATTTTTGCCATGCTGGAGCACAAGGAATTGTTTGACTGCAGTCGAATTTGTCGTCGACGAAAGGCCTCTGATCTACGTCAGTTAACTTTCTCTTTGTTGCAGGGAACGAAAGGAGCAACTTTTCCTGAAGGAGCGTTTATCTGTGGACGGGACTTGAGAAATCGACACAGCAAAGTTGTCAAGTTGCAGTCTCAACTTCAAACCAGGTTTAGGAAGGAATATTTAGCTCAGCTAGTTAATACGAAGCCCAGTCATAAAAGTGTGAAATACAAGAAAGGACTGGTGGTACTTGTTGGAGTCCACAATAAGAAGATGTTTGACTGGCTCCTTAGAAGGATTATAAAACTCATTAAAAGAAAGGATGGACATACTCGAGTTGCAGAGGTTCGGTCAAAGTCTGGTGTCGCCACTCGCACTCTACAAAAATTGTCTCCTCAATTTTGGGAAGTGTGGAAATTTGACCCATTTCGTTAAACACTCCATCACTGGAACGAGATTCGTTTGAGCCAATGAAAATAAAATGGAACAAAAAATGAATTGCAAAAATTAAAGAAAGTTAATTTTTAGATGTAATTTGTTCTATTTGGGAAGACGTTGTATTTCTTTATTCCTTTTGCATTATCAGTGAAGAAAAAATCTTGAAGATAGAGTAAACTTACAAGATTTAAGCGCAAGGTTGGTTTCCTCTGATTTGAATACATACGCTATCCAAAAATCAATAAATCTCTCATTATTGTACATTACGGCAGTCAAAGGAATATGAAAAGTTAAGTGAAAATATTGATACAGAGAGAAGAACAGAAAGAAAAGTGAGAAAAAGAAATGAGAATCGAAACAAATTTATTAATTTACTTTTTGTGGTTTAAATACAATTTTATAATCGTTTCCAGCATCTTAGTTTCCATTAGGCCCTATCTCTCCAATCTTGAAGGTTTCTCTCTTTCATAGCTTTATTAACGTTGTCCATTTACGTTTTTCTTGGCCTTCCTTTTTGTCGTCTTTTATTTATTTAATACGCAACATGCTTAAAACAATGAGAATGAGATTGAGACCCGATAAAAGAAATTGATGAAAAATTTAAAATAAAACAAACACACAGTTAAAATATTAATTTATTAATTTATTGAAAATTAAAAATAAAATATGACGGAAGTGGAGTTGTAGGTTCTGGGCAGGATTGCACTCAAGAAAACAATTACATTGGCTAATTTCCAAGTACTATATGGGTTGTTTTTCCTCAGCAAGAATACAATAAAATTATTGTGATGAGATTTTCATACTGTTTTTAAATAATCATCACACTAAATTACCATCTACATAAACATTATAGTTACATTTTCTGGTATTTGAATAATTTCTGTTGTTATTTAAGTTATTTTTATGACAGTAATAATGTACTAGTATTGCACAAATTACACGTTGAGTGGCAATTTATGAAAAGGACGTGACACAACTAAATTGCTGGTTATCGGCCATCGTTTATTTAATACTAGTTACATTGTTATCTTAAATCTTTTTATGCTTTTATAGTATTATACATATGAACAAAATTACTATGTATACAACAAATAACTCTGTTAAACAATTTTTACGTATTAAATTCGTTGCTTTTTGTTACTGCTTTACAACTAATCGAACAAAAGTTTGTAAAACTTTGAAACTTTTACCATGTCGACCTCAGAGTTTTAACTTTCTTTTTAGTGGAGGAAATTTTCTAGTTTGCAATCCAGCCACCACAACACTAAAAATAAATTTATAAAAAACCACTTAAACATACTCTTATCAACTTTTCTATAGCATATCTGTGAATATTAAATTAAGCTTTTGTGCGTAACAAAATTTAATATTATCGATAAATATTCTATGCAAGTTTATATTAAACCGGCAATATTGGAACACTTTTTAAAGAAAGGGAGACTCGAAAACACTAAATGCTGGATACAAAAATATATAACTAAAATATTGTTCCCTGTAGAGCTTTTAACTAGCGACCATGTTAACGCTTTTAGTGTCAGCGCATGTTTAGGATCTGTCTTAAACATAAAATTATATTTGTTTTGAACACACACACACACACATACACATACATTTCTATCTTTTATAAATTTTTATAGAATGTTATTTAATATGCGCGCGTGTGAAATTTCTTTTTCTATTTTTAGTAGGATGGAAAATTTTTAGCCGTTATAAAATTTAACTTATTTAAACCTGGTTGAATGCTAAATTTTTTCGGGGTTTAATTTTCTAATATAAACTTTTTTCTTAATCCCAGACTGTGATTTTGATTTAACAGCATCTAATGACAATTGAAAAGTCACTTGTAACGATCGCTAGCCGTTAAGATTTCTTAACGACCGGCGACCGTTAATAATTTACTTTTTAAATACATAATAATAAATTAACGAAAATTCCATGA
The DNA here is from genome assembly GCA_030710515.1 of Abscondita cerata. Lineage (NCBI taxonomy): Eukaryota > Metazoa > Arthropoda > Insecta > Coleoptera > Lampyridae > Abscondita > Abscondita cerata. The sequence continues at coordinate 9,825 of JALBCR010003874.1, read as the reverse complement.
AAACACAAATAAAGTATGATGTTTTTTGTCGAATTATGCGAGACCCGGGTTTGTTCAGTATTTCTTCTCAAGAAAGTTATTTTCCGATGGGGAAACTAGAACTAAAGTAGCATGCTGATTCGTATCTAGCTGGAAATTGGATCAATTGGAAGAAATGTTTTGATGCCCAGTAATTTTAGTTATTTGATACTCGCCCACTTTAGTTTTAGCCAAAGTAAACTCAGTAACATGATTCGTAAATTTGTAATTTTTTTGTTGGATCCAACCGCTATTTGTTGTACTGCTGACCGAGTCCATTTGGAAATTTTGTTTCTTCCGACAAGAGAATTTTTAAGAAAATCCAACAGAATCAATCTTTTCCCACGAAAGATTTACGTTCAGAAAAAGCCGGTTGGTAGTAATATTTTTGTCTCTCTTTTCTATCAGTTAACGAAACAACCTGTAACAAATAAACTTTTTAATAAAAAAAAATTATTTAAATGAATAAAATCCGACAGACCTTACAGGCAACGATCAGGATTTTTTAGATTCACTTTCTTCTCGCTTAATCGTACAGCTCCACTTGTGTAATTTTTCCAAAACCTGGGCTACAAATAACTCTCCATGATTGTTTTTTTTTCTTGGAAAAGTGTGATTAAACACCTCACCCCCGCGCCAGGAAGGCTCAAATGCGGCTATATGATTATATTTGTGTTGTAGACCATCTGGAGTATCTTCATTCCAGAGGTCAACAATTTTGTCATATTCTTCAACACTTGAACTACTTAAACTACGTTTTCTTTTTTCATAATCACTCTGAAGTTGTTTGGGTTTGGGATTGTTGGTTTTCCGGGCACTTGGGAACCCGACTTAAATGGTTCGATAGCTATCTTGTATTCAACATAACATTTTTTTACAAAAGTTTTGTGACTGTGTTCCTGTACAAAGTTTTCACTACTTCATCTTTATAATCAGTGCCATCTTGTTTTCCCATTAAAATGCAAAAATTTTCATTATCATAGCCATTTTACCGCAGTTGTGTCTCCATTTACATCATAATTTCTTCTCTTGAAGAAACACTCAAATTGCTTCTATGCGGATGATAAAAATGCAATTTGTTTATGCGTTGCTATAAAAAAAACAAAGTGGGTACGACATGACAATCTGATTTAGGGGTAACGTCTAATTGCATCAAATAAATAAAATATTTTAATTGGCATTTTTCTAAATTTTCGTAGAAAGCACTGTGGTTCATTAAATTCTTTTCGGGAAATAGTACTTCGAATATCCCTAATGCAAGCCAAATTGTTTTAATTATCTGCAGACCTCTTAATGAGTTGTTAAGTAGTATATCTTAAATACATGGATTGTGTAGAAAATAAAGGAAAAGGTTAAAACTTGTTGTATTTCTCTGTAGCATGTGATGTGGCTGTAATAAACCACTTGTAATGCCTTCTTTTTACAAGAATGATATTATGTAAGTCAATAAGGTATACATTTTAAAATATTAATAAATATACAGGGTGGTTAAAAACCAAGTGATATACCAAAGTTGTGTTTTTTTAAATGTATATGGTCGTATTTTTTGAATTCCTACCTTAAAATTAAGCTTCATTTTTAGAAGATGTTTCTGTACTAAAATACAGTGTATTAAATTATGATCATTCTTCTTAAATGTAAGGTTTCAGAAAAAAATGAATATTTTATGATAAAAAAATAATTACAACAAGTTTTCTTAGGTTTAAATAAAGCATGTATTTTCTTAGTGTATTTATTGGATTGACTAATTTATTTATTTATTTAATCCTATGGTACATTTTAATAATTTTACTAATAAAATTTCGTTAGAGGGTATTTATAGTTTATAGTTTAAATAGTAGAACATTCACGCTGCAATAACTGGCTTACTTTAAATAGAACACCCTGTATTTTATAACCCTGAGTCGTATGCTCTAAATAAGTTGAATTTGATTAGCGGAAACCTTACGCACAATTAAATAATATAGTCTTTCAACTTTTATAAGGGTTTCTGCTACTCAAATCTTAGAGTTTTCAATTTATTTAGGTATTTTTGAAATTTGGTTTCCATACCATTCGTAACTTGCCAAAACTTCTAAAACTAATGTCATTTTGCTAATGAAATGTAAGTAATGCAATCAATGCTTATGAAATACCTGCTCAAAACGTTTATAGTAATTCTGAATTCTATTTAATATAGGTCTATGATTTAAAAACCATAAACAGAAAGCGGCTTGCATGAAACTGTTATACTAGAAATGATCCGGGCAGCATGCACAAGAAACTTACTTAGACTATTTGAATGCTGGATTAATGAAGGTGAAAATCTATTTGAGCATCAAGTGTAATTGAATTTAAAAAAAGAATCGTAACGGTTGTAGTTCACAAATAAAAATAAAGGAAGCGACGGCTCTAGCGATAACCTAGAGAGAAGAACAATACTATTTGGCTCGAAATAGCGTACTAGATTCGTGGAGGATCTGGTATTTGTAGTGGTTAGCACAGCAGTGTCCGGCTTAGGTCGGTGAGTTGGGGAGGTCCTTGAGGAACTGAAAAGAAATAAACGCTGCCTCAACGAGGCGCCACCTGTTGGGTAATAGAAAGAAATAAAACCAACCAACATGAATTCAATAGGTTTTACTTAAGGTCTAATACGCTAAAACGAACACAAATCAGAGAAACAAATAGACAATTAAATGTAGCAAATAAAACTTAAAGTACTCAGGAAGAATATGTCAGAAGTAAGAGATTCTGTCGCATAAGACTTACGGGCGTTAGCAACAACAAATTAATTAGAGCTCTCAATCAATATGTCTAAATACAGTTGCTTTTTTGCTTGTTACGCCCCCATTGGAACTTAAGTAGCGTTCCAATTGAGGATTGGTTACTAAGGAAACTCGACGTACACGCGTCACTGGCAACACGGGTGACTTAAAACTAAACTTAAACTCGACTAGCACGGCAGGTAGCTCCCCGCCAACTCAAAAGGCCTTTTTGTTTCAGCTTCACTCACTTTATCTAAAGCACCTAAGCTCTTATGGAGGTAGCTAACACCAAAAACCGTGCGTCGGTGATGGAGTCTACCCCGAATAAAAAATTACTTTGTATACCTAGGGGTTCAGTACCGTTTAATGTCATTGTACGTGAGCTTCATAATGCGCCTGAATAGTGAATAGGTTTCTTAAACAATAAACTTATCTGTGTTCTGAAGCTGCAGTCTCGATAATGAAGGTTCTTGCTAACGACAGCAGTTGACAGCTTTAGAAGATAGGGTAGCCACAGGATTTCCTTTAGAGCTAGTAGACGAATCACGGAAGGCAGATAGGCTCCTCGAAGCAGCAGGCACGCAGCGTAACGACCCTCAGCCGGTTGAGTTCATCGGCCGTTGGCAGTCGTGCAATGTAGGCGAAACCGTGTAGTCGTCACGTTTTATATAGCGAAGGGATTTTTAACTGGCCATTCCAGCACCCCCAGGAATTATCCAGATGCTAATACACGAGTAGAGTATGAGGTCAAGACAAGTGCTAAAGCATACGTCGTAATTAGAAATAATACAACCAATGAAAGGAAAGAAAACAACGTGTAATTACGGCGAATGTGGTCGGACTTAAATTTAAACACCAATTCGACTTATTATTGAAACACACATCAATAATTTGTGTAAAATTTTTGCTTCGAAATGCACGTTAACCACCCGTGTACAAGAAGGAAGTAGAAAAATATCCGCTAAAATAAGATGGAGAGTTATACGACAGTTTCCAAACCCTTTTTTCACTTTTCCGGCGAATTAGAGTTAGTACTGAAAAATTTTATGAAACTTTGTACAAAGACCTTTATTTATAATTCCGAGTGATCTGATTAAATTTTTTGGCATGACCTATGTAGCCGAGAGGGTCGTTAACCTACACAGATAAGTTTCTGAATTTTTAAATATTTTAACAAAATATCCATTTTACACATTTTGTTTAAATTATTTTCTGATCCGATGTGAGTAATTACTGAGAAATAACAATTACGTGACATTAAGTACGGTAACAATAACTTCACCAATATCAATTTTACAAAAAGTTGTTGGAAATTCTACTGTCTATAGCTTTTGTTAGAACCATTTTTTCTAAAACGTAATAATTATTTTCTGCTTATGGGGCAATGCGGAGTTATGCGGCAAACGCTGGTTTTCTTTTGAAATAAATTATATTTCTTCATAAAAATGCATTTATCGTTTCTATAGTAACTAATGCACTAACATGTAGATATTGTTGAATTGGCATTAGAGATTCTCGCTGCTCGAGAAAGGCCGTAGAACTAGAAGGAGACTGCAGTAAAAATATAGCCTGTGTAGATAAAACTTCATTATATCATGTGTGGGCACTTCTGTTATATTCCTATAAATAATAGTAAAAAAAAAAAATGTTACATTACTTTCTGGGCAATTGTCGTAAAATAAAATCAACTGGGTTAGTAGCAAGTGACCCTAAAGCCTACAACAATGATATATTTCTACTGTCTCTGTACTGTCAAAGAATGGGACTTCAAGACAAGGGTAATCACTGATATTAAACAATCCTTAACTGTTATAAACTTTATCGTTAATACTTTAGAAATCAACTCTTACTTATGTTAATACAGTGCATTCAAATTAAAACAAACTACCTCGAATACTTCTCTTTACTTTGTATTTTGAGGGGCATCTTTTAATGCAACGTTGACCTTTGAAACGTCTCTGAAAGCACCCATCTTAAAAAACTTTAAATGCTAAAGGAGTCTCATTTTTGAAGGCCACTCTTATTTATTTTTATTAGCCATGTAAGTTATTTTTGAAAATTTGACTAAGATTTATTTAGATAACTTTTTCCTTACCAATCAATAAAACTGTTTTTTTTTTAAATAACATATTCAATAACCATAACCACTTGTTTATTAAGATAAAGATTAACCAATAAAATGATAAAAAAATAATGATTGCAACATTTGAAGTAGAAATCAAATTTAGAAGTACTTTAAGTTCATTAACCTTTTCAAATACCTACAATTAATTATGTAAGTTAATATAAAGTAAATTCAAACAGGAAGAGAAGTAAGTTCAATCAATCGAATTTTAAAGTAATAGAAATGCTGGTGAATATTTTTGAATTTAATGAAATAAAAAATTTAATTTGATTTCTGCTTAGTATTTACAGGGTTTGGTCCCAAATGCATTAAAAGTTATTTGAAAAAAGATTGAGCATTGTGTAACAAACAAATCTACTAGACAGTATAATTCCAAGTAAGAAAAATACAGTGGCATGGGATAAAAACTTGAAATGGATAATTGAGGCATTTGTAAAACGAGGGTTCAAGATGAAAAGCTTGGGGTGTGATGGACCAACTACTCTAAAACAAAGGGTTAATAAAAAGGAATCAGCGACTCACGACACGATCACCAGAAACAGAAAGAAAGCCCCACACCATCACCCGTTCTGGGGAGGCACGTATATTTTCATTTTCCAACCACGGTTAGATAAATCAGCTACAACCCAACAAGAGCCGGTATCGCGTACACAATACTACCGAAGTAGTAGGTAGTATCTCATCGTATAAATAAAGTAGTAGAAATAGTGTAAAATAGACAATAATTGACAGTAGTACGCAGTAGTAAGACGGTAAAATAAACCGTATAACCTAGTTTTCCATTCTGCGTGTCATGGGGTCAAATAAATAACTTTAATCTCTGTCATATGTACTCTCATCTGCAACCCTAAACAAAGGTATTGAACATTTCCTCCAAAATACCTAAAAAGTTATTTAAGTTTTAAATCAATAGTATTAAAACACTCTGTACATTATCACATTAATAGTATGACAAATAGATGTTGAAATCTCTTAGTAAGGTGGTGTAAAGCAAAGTTGCTTGTTTTTATTTATCGCGAAGTTATTGTTTTTTTGGGTTCTGCAAACCAGGTAAAAATCGATTTATATCAGAAACGGAAGTAAGTAGGTATAGGGACATGTTAAAGAACATACAATTCAAAAAATAGAAAAATATAGATGATCTATTTAAAATAACCAAACTTTGATATGGTAAAGCGTTTCTAGAGGATATACATTACCAAAATATTTTTTTAAATGTAGTCTCAAATAATCTCGATATTTGTATCCTTTAAGATTTCTTACATTGTTTGTCGTTTAATGTTATAGAATGATTCATTGGTAGTAAGTCCCCACTCTGTATATCGAGCGATCATAAAATGTTTTATGTCTCCTATAACTTCACTAATAAACGTCAATTGATTGTCAGTATTTATCAAATTTTTATGAAAAATATGGGTTTTCGTCAAAACGTGGAAAAGATTTATTATTGAGTCTTATTTCCGTAACGGAATTTTCAATAACGGCGAGTGAACAAACAGGTACAGTACTCTAGCTTGTTCTGTTTGATCGAGTTTTAGGAAAGATTTAGATGTATCGTATGTGCAACCAACAATACGCATCTTGTTATCAAAGACATGAAAAATTTTCTATAGTCGAAGTCATAGCCACACCTTATCTAAAAACTTTATGATTGCTCTGTACTACAGGGAGTTCAATAACTGAATGGCAATATTTACGGAACCATTTTTAGGTCCATTTAAAGAAGAAAACTTTATATAAACGTATGTCCTAATCATCTTAACTTTTGAGGAACAGGGTGGTAAAGTTTTCAAAAATAAATTAGTATCTGTAATACCATTTTAGATATTTTTTTATGAAATTTGGCATACATGCACCATGTATCAAGAAGCATTTTTTAATGTACCACATTTTTTTATATTTCCAAAAGCAAAAATCGTTCCCTTAAATATTGACATTCAATCAGAAAACTATACGTATAGGTTGACTGGTAAATAAACATTTCCACAGTAACAAAGATACGAAGATGTATTGATATCTAGTTAGCCTAGACCAGTTCCTTGCATAAACAAAATATTGCGTTACCATAGCAACGAACAATAACTTATTAGAAGTGTCAGTGTAAAGTTTGACGTCAAAAAAGTAAACCAGAGTCACGCAATAAATTAAATGAAAAAAGATGTCCACCGAAATTGTGAAAATCGAAAAATTGGAGTACCGAGCCATCATCAAGTACCTGTATTTAAAAGGGTTAAGAGGTAAGCAGATTTACGAAGATATGCTTAATACCCTTGGTGATCAATGTCCTTCGTATGCGACCGTCAAAAATTGGAATGCAAGCTTCAAAAGAGGTAAATTTTCCATTGAAGATGATGACCGATCGGGAAGGCCAGTTTCTGTGTCAGTCCCCGAAAATATCGATGCAGTTCATGACATGATTTTATCAGACCGTCGAATTGGGCTAAAACGGATATCTGAAGCACTGAATATTTCATACGAACGCGTTCATCATATGGTTCACGTCAATTTGGACATGAGAAAAATTGCTGCAAAATGGATCCCCAAATGTTTGAATGTTGACCAAAAGCGTGCAAGGGTAGAAGCATCGCGTTCGATCTTGTGCTCGATTTGAAAACGATGTAGACTTCTTAAACCGAATTGTTACTATGGATGAGACTTGGGTACATTTCTACGATCCAGAAACAAAGCAACAATCGATGGAATGGCGACACTCTGGTTCTCCAAGACCTAAGAAGTTTCGTGTCCAAAATCTGCTGAAAAGTTCTTGCTTCAGTTTTTGGGATTGCCATGGAGTAATCATGATTGATTTTTGGATAAGGGTAGAACAATAACTGGAGATTACTATTCGACATTACTGACCACTCTACGGGAAAATATTAAAGAGAAAAGACGCGGAAAGTTATCCAAAGGTGTTTTGTTTTTGCAGGACAACGCCCCCTGCACACAAATCTCATGTTGCCATGCAAAAATCCGTGATTTAGGGTTTGAATTACTAGAACACCCCCTTATTCACCCGATTTGGCTCCGTCCGACTATCACCTCTTTCCTCAACTGAAAAAAGTTTAAAAGGTCGTACATTTTCTTCCAACAAGGAGGTAATAGAAGCTGTGGAGGTCTGGTTTGCAGAGCAAGAAGAAACATTTTTTTTTAAAGGTCTAGAGACGTTGCAGGTTCGCTGTAATAAATGTATCCAATTAAGAGGAGAATATGTTGAATAATAAAATATTTTGACATTGAAATTTTGTTTGGGTCTATAGTAGGCTAAGAATTTTTCAATATATACTCGTACTTCGAAAGTTGATGTTTTAAAATTGATAAAAATCACATATACTTTCGCTAATGTCGCTATTTTGATCAGCGAAAAAATAGCAGGTATTTCTGCAATTATTTTTTCAGGCCTCCGTCCAAAAATCCTAACTTTACAATCGTCAAAATCGGCCGGAAAATGTTGATTACCGGCCTAGCCGGTAAAATTTAGCCAATGTTTGGTCACACGAGAGGGCAGGTCGATTGCGTCGCGTATGACATATGACAATTGTTGAGAATATAACCTTCTAGCCTTCTAGGGAATATAACCACACAAATTTTCTCTGATATAACATTTGACCAATATTTAACGCTCAATTTATGTTCAATTTTGATTAAAATTTAACTAACAAACAAGAATTCAAGGGTTTGCACTTAATCACAAATTGTAAAGCCTGAGTAGTGTTGGAAATTTTGCAGTATGTAAATATAAAAATTGTATTCGTATATTTATAGACTTTTAATATTGTAGGTTATAATTAAATACCGTTTTTATTTAAAACATGGTTATTACCTGAGTTTTGGACGCATATGTTCTATTTCGAACAATGTTTTTGGTCGACACCGATGCAGCTGCAAGCACCTTTAATCAATTGGAGAATTGTCAGTGCAGAACATGTTAACTCTAGTTAAATGCGTCGAGTTTCAAATTACTGAATTGTACTTATTGTCAGGGCACCTATTTTTTTATTGTTTGGATAGCTGATTTGAAGGATTTCTGATTGAACGACGGCACTACAGCTACTCTGTTTGTGATTTCGATTTACGACACTATTTTTGTTGTGATTTTAGTTACTGAGTGACAATTTTAATGTATCTGATCGATTACGATTCTATTTTTTGCCTAATTTTTATTCTCCTACTTTGGGCTATAGATGAATAATAAGTCTCGAAATGTCGATTTGACCTAGTAGCAATGTAGTAGTAAGTACATTTGTATAAGTTAATATTGCAAATTCTCATCATTTAATTTGATTTGTAGAGTCCTACTGCAAGAATAACTACCTTGAATTTGACGATTAGGTACTGTGGAAAAGTACTGAAAATTTTGAACATCAATGAATGGAATGAAGTCGGTGTAAGGAGAGCTGGACTTACTAACTAATTACAGTGCTTTGCCCCCATGTCGGTTTAATCAGATCGGCTTCCTATGTGCACAAATGTTAACGATGCTAAAAGCCATTATACTTTTGCAATTTAGAAGTCCATGGTTTTACAACTCCTGAATTTGTGCTCAAAGTTATTTATATTGCAGGTTCAGTTAGTGTAGATACTTAAGTTACACTCCTAGGTTACGTTTAGGAAGTAGCACTGAACTGTTCAGTGGGTAGTAGATAAGAATTTAGGACTAGGTTAGTGTTAGTTATAATTTGGTTTTAGTCATTAATTTGTGTGAGACACAGTAGAATTCATTATCAGGAGATAATTTATTAGGTACTTCACTTATAAGTTTTTGGTCAACAAAATCGATTCGTTATAAAGTTACGAACTATATTGTGTGCCACATCTTTAAGTGTACTGATGTATTATCTTTCATTTTTTATTTATAAGAATAAAGCCAACAATATCTACATTTTGAATTTAAATATTAGAAAACAAATAGCAATACGTAACTGAACGAAGCAATACTTA